>VZRE01012908.1:484119-502165 GCA_013396775.1 Cephalopterus ornatus | reverse complement strand
CGGCGGGTTGGCTGTCAGGGGAAGGTTCTTGCCCCCGGCGGGTGGGCTCCGCAGGGCAGCGGCCTGAGTTGGTGTCCCCTGCCTCCTCCAGGCTCAAAAGCCGCTGCTGTGGATGTTTTAGTACGGGTCTGAAGCTACCGAGAGGTCAGGAAGGTTTCGGACAAGGCTGTCAGGGACAGGGTGGGATTGTTGGGGTGTCCTGTGCTGAGCCAGGAGCTGGATCTGACGGTCCCTGGGGGTCCCTCCCAGCTCAGGATATTCGGTGGTTCTGTGCAGAAGAACTTCTTCGCACGGAGGGTGTCAGAGCACCGGGACAGCTGCCCAGGGAGGGCGTGGAATGCCCCTCTCTAAAACCATCCCAAACCCACCTGGCTGTGTTCTTGTGTCACCTGCTCCAGGTGACCCTGCCTGGGCAGGGGCTTGGACTGGATCATCTCCAGAGGTCCCTTCCAACCCTAATAATTCTGTGATTCTGTGCGGAAGAATTTAGTCCCATTCGAGGGTGGCATAGCACTGGGACAGGTGCCCAGGGAGGGTGTGGAATCTCCCTCTCTGGAGACATTCCAAACCCACCTGGACTTGTTCCTGTGTCACCTGCTCCAGGTTGGACTGGATGATCTCCAGAGGCCCCTTCCAGCCCCAAGAACTCTGTGATTCTGTGACTGCAGCCACCACGTGCCTGCCCGCAAATACCGTCACCTTTATTAAATTATAAAACCGTAAGCTTTAAAATTTACCATATAAAATAATCACAGGTATTAACAGCAAAGAAAAAAAAATAATCTTTTTTTTTCCTTTTTTTTTTTTTTTTCCCCAGACACAGGAATTTGCTCAGATTTTACCCAGAATAATTAGCACCCCCCACTTCTCCTGCAGGTACCAACCCAAGCCTGGGCCAGGCCGGCAGTGAGGGGGGCAAAGCAGAACGAACGATCAAACACAAAATAAACAATCATGTCAGTGGGATTTCTCACCCCAAAGCTTCTCCTGCTTCCAGCACAGAAATCCCTGAAGGGAAAGGCCCGATGAGGAATTATTGCTTTCTGTGGTAATCGGTGACACCTGGCCACACCAGTGGCATCAGGTCACCCTGGCAGCACACACCCACACTGGTGGCACCTGGTGCCCAGGTCACTCTGACAGCATCCAGGTCACACTGGTGGCACCTGGGTCATACTGGCATCACCCAGGTCACATTGGTGGCACCTGGGTCCCACTGGCAGCATCCTGGCCCTGCTAGTGGCACCCAGGTCCCACTGGCAGCACATAGGTCACACCAATGGCACCTGGGTCACACCGGTGGCACCCAGGTCACACTGGCAGCACCTGGGTCACACCAGCAGCGCCCAGATCACAGTGGTAGCTGCTGGGTCACACTGGTGGAACCTGGGTCACACTGGCAGCACACAGACACACTGGTGGCACCTGGGTCACACCAACAGCACCCATGTCACACAGTGGCACCTGGGTCACACTGGCAGCACACTCAGGTCACACTAATGGCACCCAGGCCACCCCTGCGGCCTGGCACGGACGGCACGGCTGTGAGGGAGCGGCAGTCGCCTGCACGGTGCTGGGGCCACAACGCCGCTGTGCAAACCAAGACGGGGGGAAAAAAGTGCCTAAAAGTGGTCAAAGTTGGAGCAAGCCCTGAGGGCCCCACATCCCCCCTCCTGCCGTGTTGTTCTGGATGGCAGCAGCAAATGAAAGACGGGGGACACGGGTGGTGATGGGGGGGGTGACGCTGCTGGGTGCAGACAAGTGTCCTTCGCTTGTCCTGCATCTGCCTAAAAAGTGGGAGTTTGCAGAGGAAGCGAAGGCAGAGGGATAAAGTGCAGAGCTGAGCTGGGTGCTCTTCAAAGCAAAGAAATAACCCCGAGGAGGCAAATCCTTCATTAGTTGCTCTTTCCTCCCCAAAGCCACCTGAGGGGCTCCCAGCAGCACACACCAGAACAACCACAGCTGGACTGAAACCAGCAAGGAACGATGGATTTGAGCCCTTTTCTGTAGAATAAGGATGGGCAAAAACAACTTCCCTGGTTGCCAAGTTTCTGCCCTTGCTTTCTGCGTGCCCTAAAGTAAGGCTAAGGTGAGACAGACGCTGCAAAGGAGACCGTGGCCACCTGGGGAGACCATGGTGATGCTCCTGGCCGGGGTGGGACACTGCTGTGGCCTCGGATCAGCCAGGACTCTGCAGCACATCCAGCCTCTGAGGCATAGCAGGCTGGAGGAGCAGGGCTGTACAGCTCAGGCACCATCCTGGACCACCCAGGCAGAGCTCTGCCCATGCCAAAGCCCCCAAAAAGGAGGAAAACAGTGAATCCCTGAACACCAGCATCCTGGCTCCTTACAGAGCTCAAGTTAAACTTAGACTAAACCCTGCACTGCTGTGAGTTTCACAGCTCTGGCTGAGATGCTGCTGCTGACACTTGCATGTCCCTACATGGGGTTTTTCACATTCCTGCCAAGTCTGATCCTGAATCGAGGACCCAAGTCCCAGCCTTATTCTTCCCCCCGAGAATCAGGACCAGAATCAAGAGCAGCAGCACCTGTTTCACAG
Source organism: Cephalopterus ornatus (assembly GCA_013396775.1). Taxonomy (NCBI): domain Eukaryota; kingdom Metazoa; phylum Chordata; class Aves; order Passeriformes; family Cotingidae; genus Cephalopterus; species Cephalopterus ornatus. The sequence continues at coordinate 499,605 of VZRE01012908.1, read as the reverse complement.
GGAGAGAGGCTCCAGACCCCTGTGGAGGCTGAGGGCAAGGGCCCAGCACTCCCAGAGATCAGCTCCCTCCCTCCCCATCAGCACCAAGGGCACGCAGCAGCATTTGCCCCCCAGATCAGAACTTCTCTTGGGTTCAAATGCTGACTGCAGGATGGCAGGGGAAGCCCTTGTCCCACAAGCCTTTGCCAGGACAGGGGGCACAGAGAAGAGCCCAGCAGCCAAAGCCTTGGCTCCAGCTCAGTGTGGACTAAGCCCAAGCTGGATGCAGCAGGGGGGGAAAAAGGGTTGGCAGTTTCCCCCAGGGCCATGGGGAGGTGGGGGACAGGCTATTCCTTGATCTGGAACCATGAAGAGCCTGTCCCACCCCAGCAGAAAAGCCGAGGTGGCCTCAAACGCGCCTCCACAAGACCAGCCCACCATCTTCACCTTTAAACCTGATCCACACTGGGCCTTCCTGGCCAGGGGATGAGCAGTAAGAGGACTGACCATGTGCGAGGGGCAGCCCAGGCAAAGAGCAGCTTCCCCAGCCCTCCACCCCCACGAGAGGGAGCTGGGCAGGTCAGGTCACAGCATAGAGCTCCTCACGGTCGTTCTGGCAGATCTGGTAGCGACAAGTGAGCTTCTTGGACCAAGCCCAGGGCTTCTTATGCTTGTCCCGAGGAGGGAGCAGGAAAGCGACACTGCAGGCCACCAGCACGTGCCAGATGCTGTGGGTGTAGTAGTAGTTCTCATTGGTTTCCATGAATGCATACACTGAGATGGCAATGAAAGCCAAGGTGATCCCTGGGAGGAGGTAGAAGACCCAGCGCTTCCACGAGGAGGGGTAGCAGTGTCTGCGTTTGGTTCCATGGTGAACCTGGGGGAGATCAGAGCACAGAGGGGTTGAGCAGCCAAGCAGAAGCTCAGGCAGGGGCTGCCTGACCCTGGAGCATCTGCCAGCCTCCCAGCAACAGGGTGTGCCTGCTGCCCCTGAGAAATTCGGTCTCCCCCCTTCTTGGGCCCTTCTCTTGTGAGCAAAATGCCCCCTCTAGCTGTGGCACCAAAGCCCAGCACAGATGCCGTAGGTCCTGGCCAGGGCAACAGCCAAGTGCTTTGGGACAGCACTGCAGCTCCAGGTGTGTGCTCACTGGACTGTGCTGAGACCCAGAACCAAGAGATTTCTGGGATTTCTCAGCTAGTGGAGGGCTGGAAGGTGAATCCCTTGCCCCGCCCCTTCCACCTGGGTGTTTCAAGGTGACCAAGCCATGCCTGTGGATTGGCTGGAGCCTTGGGGCTGCTCTGCCACCATCATTCTCTGCAGGGGAGCAAAGGGCAGCAGGTCCTGCCTGGCTGCCCTCACTTACCCACGCTGCAATCATAATGACGAGGGCGAAGAGGCAGGGACCCATCATGTTCCACACCCCTCTGCGGTCCAGCTGCAGGGACATGGCAATTAACAAGGTCCCCAAGATGAAAAGGACCTGGAAAAGAGACACCACCACTACCACCAGCAGCTCATCTGCTGCCAGAGCACAGCCAGCCATGCCAGAGGCAGGGAGGACCTCTTCTCCTGGCCACCCAGCCCTGCATCCATACGAGAGTCAGGAGAAACACCTTCAGATGGAGAAACCAGAGAACCCACAAACGTTTCCCCCAGACCTCAGTCCCTTCAGGCTCAGTCCCTCCAAGCATGCAGGTGCATGAGCCAAACTCCTGGGACAAAACAACCCACTGGTTTAAAAGTCAGGGTGGCACGGGGTGACAAACCGGCTTTGTCACTGAGGCTGGTCATTAAATACAGAGGTGAGAGGGCTCAGCGTGGCCACCTGTGGCTTGGCTGGCTCAGGGCTGGCCGGGCCACGCGGGGTTACCTGACACTCACGTATTTCAGGATCTTCTTCACCCGGGCCATGCACAGGATGGTCACCCAGATGGACACCACAGAGCCCAGGAAGTCACAGTACTGGAGCGTGTCGTAGTCCATGATGCACATCACTGCAACGCCCGGCTGGTCACACGCGTGGTAGAACTACAGCCAGGGACAAAAGCAAAGGTCAGATGGATCCAGCAGCACCACACGGCACTCTGGAAAAGGAGAGGCAGGAGAAGGCTCAGCCCACAGCAGGCAGTGCCTCCAGGAAGCTCCACCAAACCACTGTGGCATTACGGAAAGCAAGTGAGAGCAAACATCAAACTGCACCCTCCCAGGAGCAGCCAGGAGCTCCTGGGACAGCACCTCCCAGTGCAAAATGCTCCAACCCCAACTCCATCCCTGGGGTCCCAGCCCCAAATATGAGCACCCTCAGTGTGGGCTGAAGATCCCAGGGAAAAGAACACCCCTTCCAGCTCTGAAACATGTTGTTGGAACAAGTCCAGAGAAGGCCATGAAGTTGGTAAGGGGAGTGGAGCAGCTGCACTATGAAGACAGGCTGAGAATGTTGTGGCTGCTCAGCCTGGAGAAGAGAAGGTTGCATGGAGGCTCCACAGTAACCTTCCAGTATCTGAAGGGGGCTATAGGGAAGCTGGAGAGGGACTCTGCATCAGGAACTGTAGTGACAGGACCAGGAGTAATGGGTAGAAACTGAAAGAGGGAAAATTTAGGTTAGATATTAGGAACAAATCTTTTACTGTGACCATGGTTAGACACTGGAACAGCTTGCCCAGGGAGGTTGTGGATGCCCCAACCCTGGCAGTGTTCAAAGCCAGGTTGGGTAAGGCCTTGAGGACTCTGGTCTAGTGGGAGTTGTCCCTGCTCATGGCACAGGGGGGTTGGGACTGGATGATCTCTAAGGTCCATTCCAATCCCTTACCATAATTCCATGATTCCATGACATGTCCATGGAGGTGCTTGTCTAACAATCCTAGAAGTTCCCTGTGGAGCTCCAGGATGGGCTGCTCCACCAAGGACTTCTGTCTGGTGCAGCATTCCCAATGCTCAGGGGGAGCTGGCAGGGGGAGCTGGAGGGGGACCCGACACAAGGCAGTCCCTACCGTGGAGAAGAACATGGTGTAGGTGTAGACAGAGGCCTCCACCAGGTAGTAGCGATAGACAGCGACTGCTATGGCTGGCAGGAACATGAGGTTGCTCAGGGTGAGCAGGAGGGTGGCCAAGTTCTGTGCCCCGATGGATTGGGCCTTGGTGTCATCTGTGCAGCTCCACCCGCCCCAACCTGTGGAGCAGAGAGGCTTCTGTGGATCTCAAAGGCCTTACCTTGTCATCCCACAGCCCCCAGCAGGAGCCTGGGATGCCTCAGGGGATGCAATCACACCTTCGGACTATCCCAGAGCCTCCTCTCCCTTGCTCCATCAGCCACTCACACTCCTCAGGATGGTCTCGTTACTCATCACATGCTCTGCTGTGGGAAGCTGGGGAACCCCAGCAGAGCTCCATATCTGCTCTGAGGACATCCCCCAGGTTGTTCCCACGTAGCAGAGGCCATCCTACATCCAGACCGGTACCTTCCATCCCCGCAGCAACTCAACACACACGCTCCTTGCTGGTGAAACAGTATTCAAGGCTCAGATGCTTCACAGGTTGGTATGAACTGGATGCAAGATCCCTACAGGTCCCAGGAACCAGGGTGGAGAATGATCCCCAGCATTGAGGAAGCCATTGGGCTTCTCTCCTACCACCTGTAACAGCAGGGCAGACCCTGAACCCAGGTCAGGCTGCTCTAGGCCTTGTCCAACTGACTTTTTAAGATCTCCAAGGATGGAGACCTGGATACTGTGCAAGGACAAACAGCTCTGAGGGGGAAAAGATTGGTCTTCTTTGATTTAGGTGGAAGTCTCCTTGCTGCAGCCTATGGCTGTGGCCTCCTGCCCTTTCCCTGTGCTCCCCCCCCAGGGCCAGTTCCAGTGTCCCTATAACTCCGTGGGCAGCAGAAAGTGCAATTTGATCCCACTCCAACTCCTCCAAGGTGAACAAACCCACTGCCTCAGCCCATGGTGACATCCAGGGCTGCACAGGATGGCGGGAGTGAAAATTTCCCGAAGGACAGTGCCTGGCACAGGGCACAATTCTCAGCCTCTGACTGGATAACAAGGACTGAACTGAGACAGTCTCTATAAACACAAATCTGCATTTTTTATTATTTAAATGATTTTAATTAAAGATTAAGAATGCCCATGCCCTCCTTTTGAGGAAAGGAGGTCAGCCTCAGGGCAGATGAGTGATGTGCAGGCACTCCATGGTCAAGGAGCTTAGTTAAAAGCAACATCCATCCCATTCTAGAGTCACTAGAGCAGCTCTGCCCCTCCCTGCCAGGCAGGGCCTGGAGAAACTGCTCTTCGTGGCTTAGTTCTGGGTCACCAATATGTAGATGGGGCATTTCGCTGCAAGTGATTCAGCTGAAAGCTGTTCTCAGCCTGATTCCCCAGTTCCCTTGAGGTGCTCTGTGCTTCCCAGAACCTGGCAGCCCTCGGGGAAATTAGGATGCTGCTCTCCCTCTCGCTCCTCACCATCTCAGCACTGCAGCAGGGAGGTCCTGGCTCAGGCCCAGAGCAGCAGGAAACCACAGTTTGCCTTGTCCTTCCTTCTGCTGAGGACAGGTACACGGAGCCACCCAAGCACAGCAGAGCTCATCTTTCCCACAGCACAGACTGCACCATCCTCTCAGGCCATTAAGATAATTAGCAGCTGACACAGATGTTCCTCCTCCTCCAGGGGCACCTCTGAGTCTAAGGCTTTTGGCAGGAGACAGACAGGGACTCATTGTATCCTGTACCAGGAACCTACACAGCAAACCTCCCTGAGAGGCACAGGCTCCCTAATCTCTCTGGGGATGCTCAGAAGCACCTCTCCAAGCCCTGGGGAGCCTCCAAGCCCAGTTCCCCTTCACCCTTGGGGTGCCCTGTGTTTCCCCGAACTGCGCTTCCCCGGGCACTGTGATGCCGGCAGCCACAGCAGACCCCAGGCTCCCCATCCCAAACACCACCACCCTACAAAATGTCCTCCCCTCGGGGAGGACAGCAAAGCTTCCCAGGCAAATGCACTCACCAGCCTTGCAGCTGCAGGCAGCGTAGAGGTACCCGTGTCTCCTCAGGAGGCTGCACTGCCCGTAGGGGCCGCAGTCGTTGAAGCAGGGGGTGAGGTACGCGAACACCGTCACTTTGGCTTCTGCAGTCGGACATTCTCTGCAAGGACAGCAGGTCCCTTTTGCACCCCAGACCTTTGGGCAGCCCTGAGCCCTGCTCCCGAGGGTCTAACCATGCTCCTGCATGCAAGCTCCCTGCTATTTCGAGATCTGTTCCATCCCTCCTAAGACCTCAGAGCAGAGTCTACTCCCTCTCCACTTGGACTGCCAAACTGATCTCCAGGTGGGTGTCAGCTCTCCCCAGACCCCCATGACAGACCAGTGTCACCACCACTCTTTTACATCATGCTCTCATCCCAGCAGGCAGAAAACGAGCAGAGAGGCAAACTGCAGGAGTATAGGCACAGCTGCCTGCATCTCTAAGACCTCCCACAAAAGGGTAACAGCAGCACTTATTTCCCAATTTATCACCTCAAAATCCACCAGGAGAAAGGGAAGCTCACCCAGGCAGGCTCTGCCATCTGCAGTCTGCATGATATGTGCCAGCTTGACACTGGTTAAGCTGTTTGGGTGGCCACTGCCTCCCACCTCCCAGAGGTGAGGACGGAGGGTCAGTTTTGCTCACACAAGCCAAGGCCAGTGGGATTTGGAGGCAGAGTGCTTTGAACAGGCCCCAGGGTGGGATGACACACCAGACTCACCCCTGGCCCTTTGGGCAGAGCAGTTGCAGGGACAGGAACCAGTCATCAGTCTGTGGGTACAGGACAATCAGCATCGCCTCTGCAGAGGCCGTGCTCATGCTCAGAGGGTAGCCCTGGGAAAAAGCTGGAAGAAATCAGGGTGCTGTGATGGACCAGGCTTGGGAAGAAGGGCCCACAACAACCCCAGGCTGAGACTGCTCACACAGGAATCAGGTGTTCCAGTGGCTCCTTGCTCCCATGCTCAGGAGGCACCAGGGGGATGAAGAGGACCCCTGCTCCCAAGACCCTTTTTTTTTTCATTCTTCTCAATTCTCAGTACCTGTCTGCACAGCACAGGGCACCTGGAACAGCCCGTTGGCTTGGCTAGTCCTCCAGTGCAGAACTTAGCTTCTCTACACAACTGCAATACCTTGACCATCCCCAAACCTCCTCCTAAGAAGGCTGGAAGAGCTCCAGCTGGTAACAAGACCTTCCTTTGGTGGAGGCTAACTCCTTGTGCCAGACCAGCACCTGCACCCGAGCACCCTGGAAATGTACCAGCACAAAGACCTCAGGAGGGTTTGTGCCGAAATCAGCTGCCCCGGGACACCCCACAAAGTCCTGAGTCAGCTGACAGCCCATGAGGTCTAAAAGCAGAGCAGTGAGATGACCAGCTGAGCTGGTGGCAGGTGCCAGCCTCTCCTACCTGTGCTGCAGTTTCGTGTGGCGTTGAGGGACAGCACCGGGGAGGCAGCACTCACACATCCAACCACGGTGGCATTGGCCAGGTTCACGGATGTCTGTGCAAACAGAGCAGTGTCCCATGTCACAGCACCCCAACGCCATCCCCCTGCACCGTTCATCTCCCTCAGGGCCCACAGCAAACGGCAGCAGCAGGTGACAGTAAATCCTGCAGGTCATCATCAGTTCAGCAGGTTTCTGACCAAACCCATGTCCACCTCTCCCTGCGCTGCCACCGTGTTATGTGGTGGCTGAAAGGCAAAAGACTTTCCCGGAGGAACTGCCCCAAAGCTGAGACACTCACACATCACTTCAACACCAGCACAGGGCGGCACAAGCCAGAGGCTGCAGGACATCAGGGCTGAGCCCTGCTCCAACCCTCGGGAAGTTTCATAGAATTTCAGGTGGCTGATTTTGGGGGGTGGGGAGGAGGTCACTGAAGGAGCCTGGAAATCAGTGACTTGGGCAGGAACACCCCTGGGTTTCCCTGCTCAACCTCCTCTCCTGGTGGCAAGGTGCCAGGCTCCCGTGGAGAAGATGGCACTGCAGCTGCTTCCCATTTTGTGTCCTCTGCGTCACTGCGGCCACATGCCGCAAGCTGTGGCATTTGAATTGCAGCTGGCGGGTGGGACACACTGAAAGCAGCTAAAACAGGTTCAGAGTGTTTCGTAGCAACAGAAAGAAAGAGAATTAGTCCCACAAACCCTGGAGTGTGCTGGCAAACCCGCCCAGGAGCAGGGATGAAGCCCTGCAAAGGGCACACAATCCCATCAGTCAGCCCTCGCACCTTGTTAAGCAGGAGACTGACCACGAGGGAACCCCCGCTGTCCATGCCAGTGTTCAGGTTGAGCAGGAGCAGGGTTGGGGACAGGGAGTTCACGGGCACGCTGGGACCGTTGAGGAGCCTGTAGCGCACGGACACAACATCCAGGTCCTCACGGACCACGGGCTGGTTCTGCAGGCAGGAGCTCCTCTGGCCAGATGTGTTGCGTGGAGCCTCTCCAGCAGCCTGAGCAGAGCTCCCTGCTGCCCCTGTGGTGCCTGGTCTGGCACCAGCCTGGCTCTGGTTTAGGCTGATGAAGTTAAGGAATGAACTGGCACTTCCCGGCCTGCAAACTGTAAAGCAGAAGAAGGAGAGGAGTCAGCACAGCCAGGACCAGCACCTCACCCAGGCAGAACCCAGCAGCTCCAGCCCTCCACGTGATAGCACAAACTGGGGGGGGTTCATGCAGTGCAGCACTGGCCGCAGCCCCTGAAAGGCACCACCTCTGCAAAGGGAGCATCCACAAGCTGGGACACTGCTGGAAGCCAGACAGCACTACAGTGGGTGGAAGCACCCTGGAGCTGCAGGGACGGGGGAAGAGAAGAAGGGATAAGACAGCATCATCAAGGTACCCAGGGACTACTCACTAGCCAGCAGCAGAGCTGGGCACTCAGCTGTCCCATAGCCACAGGCTGCATAAAAGCCTCTCCCAGCTCCCCAAACATGAGCAGACAAAGCTGAGCAGAATGGAGAAGACAACCCACTGAAGCAACAGGCACAAGCCATCACGTTGTGGCAGATGGAGCTGAGTGTGACACTTAAGAGTCCCAGTGCTGAAGCCTGTCCACTGCTCCCAAGACTGTTGTGCTCCCCTCTACCACCTGTGCCAGGTCTTCCAGCACACAGGATGACGCTCTGCTTTGAGGGGGGGATGGCAGAACCCCCAGCAGAAGAAAACTTTTAAAATGTACCTAGTTGGTGAGCTTCCAGCAGTCAAACAGGGATTATGGTCAGATAATAGGATGCAAAGGCACCACAAGGGACTTGTGACCCCCTGAGTCATAAGGTGTCACCTGACATGGCGACACCCCCTCACTACAACCCCAGACATTTCCCCAAGTAAACCTCTGTGAGATGGTTTCCTGTCCGTAGCCTGCTTGTGGCCAATTGAGAGTCAACATAGCATTAGTCTGGTACAGCCACCCCAAACTATTCTTCACACCAAATCTTAAGCCAGCCACTGCTTGCCAAACAACCTTTGGAAAAGGTCATTGCTTCAGAGACCCTGAACTTTTCAGGCATTTCCAAAATAGGCAGCTCTAGCAAGTATCACTCCGGAGTCAACACTGGAGCCTTCACTTTTGACCCCAAAGCAATGATTAGGTCTTGGGCCTCCAAGAGGAGGCAAGCAGCATGCTGGAGAATGCAGGCCACCACAGCCAGGCACCCAAAAGTCCAAGAGGGACACAGCAGACACAGAGTTCGCTCTGGTCCTTCCCACAGGGCTGGAGAAAGCAGGATCCCACCTGTGAAAGAAGCTAGCATCTCCACGGACACACTGGCATTGGCAGTGCCGAGACTCTCCACCATGATCTGCAGCCACTTCTCCCAGGGGGGCGAATCCAGGGCCAGGCTGCAGTTTGCACTCCCTGTGCAGGTGAGGGTCTTCTGGAAGGACTGGGGCAGTGTGATGGAGCCCAGCACTACCCGCACAGCACACTCTTTCTGGTCACTTGTCAGGCAGCTCCGCAGCTGGAACCGCATCCCTGCGGCGTGTTTGGGGACGAAGACCCTGCAGGAGGAGGGACCAGTAGTTTGCAGAGCTTGTACTCTCAGTGCAAGCCAGCCATGACCCACCACGGTCCCCAGGGCTTTGTGGCAAGAACTAGACTGCCCTGGTTGGTGGCGTGAAAATCCTTCCCAAGGGAAACATCTCAAAGAACTAAAATTCCCACAGTTGAACCTCTATGACCACCTGGGAAGACTCAGAGAAGGGTGCTCGTGTGCTCCCCGTGCAAACCCTACCACTGCTGCAGGGAGCTCAGCAGACAGGCTCAGAGAGCCCCCACAGCTCCAGCCCCACGTGGGAACGACCGTGGCTATTCCCCCTAAGCTCCCCTGGGAAATCCCTCCCCGCCGTGCCCCTCTGTCCACCCTCTGCTCTCACTCACTTGACATGCAGTGGCTTAGCAGGCGAGACAACGGTGTGTGGCATGGGAACACCAGGCTCCAGGACAGGCATATCAGTGAGTCTGAGCACAAACATATCTGCCTGGAACATATAGGGGCATGGAGTGGAGAAACCCTGCGGGAGGGGAGAGCACAGGGGTCAGCTGTGGCTGTGAGGAGACACACCGGGCAGGGCTCCGCAGCCGGGACCCTGGGCAGGACCCTCACCTTCACCTCGATCCTGCCGGCAGCCTCGGGCAGGTGGGCAGCAATGAACCAGTCCCCTGCAGCGGGGGTGGTGATGTTCACAAAGGTGGTGTTCTGCACAGCGCTGCTCAGGGTGATGCTGATGTTGTAGGAAGGACGGACGGTGGCGTTGGCAGGGAAGTGAGTGCCCAGAGGGTTAATCACGGGAGGGGCTCCGTGGCGAAAGTGCCTGTGAGAGAAACCAGAGTGCCAATGAACCAAGGGATATACAGACACTGGGAAGATAAAAGGGGATACAAACTCATCAGAGGATACCCAGGTTGGCCTGGGATCGGAGAGGGAGCAGGCTGGAAACCCCCACATTTCCAAGTGGAACACCAGAGCCCTCATTTTCGTCTGATGAAGACTGGCTGCTATTAGCTTATCCAGGATTTATTTAGAGATTGCTTTAACTTGGCTGATTATTAAGATAAGGATTAACATGGTTCCATCAAGTCTGGAAGCAAATTTCCAACACTTACTAAGGTTAAGCCCCAGCTGCAAGACTACTCCTTCTTTACAACCATCAGCAAATTCCCCTTATAGGGGAAGCCATCCACAAAGAGCTTTCATTTTCCAGCTAAGATCTGAATCTTCCTATTTCCTCTTTTAAGGAGGGTAGACAGACAGACTAAAAAGATGCTTACAAGGAGGCCCATATTACAGACTTCAGTAGCCCAGCACTTCTGCTTTCCAGATAAGCAGCCCAGCGTTTGAAGTAGCAGGAACATATGCAGTTGAGTAACATGCAAGACATTTATTCAGTCAATTTGGCATTTAATTTGCTCACTTTTGGGCTGCTCTGCAACAGAATGTAATGGGCCCAGGAAGCAAATGTGACAGGTGGTATGTTATTACCCCTTGGAGCTTGTCTGGGTTAGCCTTCATTTCTTAGGGGATCATTTAGCTGCTGCCTTGTCCCTCACATCCCCAAGCTACTTGAAACCTTTCTAGGAAGCAGAAAGCCTGTGCCAGGCTGCTCAGAAGAGCAGCTTCTAAGAGCACTCATCTGTGCCCAGGACAGACCAGGGAAGCACAAACCAAGCAGCTTCAGTCACTCCCAAGACCTCTGTGAAGTGGGTGCCAGAGACGCACGTGTCTCCATGGGCACAACTTGCCCAGGAAACCTGCTACCTTCCAAAAATTCTTCCAGGTTTTTGACCTCAAATCCTCCAACAAGTCAAGTGCTGCTTTAACCCCAGTTCTTGCACTGAAATTGGGTTTGCAATCTTCTCATGCTCTTATGTCTGCAGGACATGACATTCTTCTTCTACCTCTCCTCCCCACGCAGCCACAGCCCTCCCAAAGTGCTCCCAGTCTCTTCAGTTCCTCTGTACCAGGGAGTTTGTCCACATCCAATCAGTTTGGGTGCACTCAAGCCCCTTGTAGTCCTGCCACGTCCTTTGGCACCACGTGCAGGGTCCTGCCAGGCACAGAAAGGTCCAGGAACACCTTTGTGTGAAAGGCAGACCATCCTCACTGTGAAGCTGTCTCCAGTGTCTCTAAGGGGTCTCTTGGACAGCAGGTCTAACAGGCAGCCCCAGACTCACTGGTAACATGAACACAAAACACTCCTACAGGTTAAAACACAGATCCAGTGCCTGTGCATTAAGAAACTGATGCTCCTGCAGCTGAGGAACAGATGCCCAGCCTCCTACCACCAACCAGCCCCAGCATGAGCAACCAGGACAAGAGGAACTGTGCCCATGTGGGCAAGCCCTGGCACAGGGACATACATACACTGTGATCTCCATGCTGGTGCACTCAGGTCCTTTCCCCCGGGATGCCTGCAGGAGCCAACGGAGCAGCACAGTGTCTTCTGGCACATGGAAGTGGAAGAGCTTGGCGTTCCCATACCAGCTGTAGAAGGACAGCTTCTGTGCACTCTGGGAGAAGTACTCAGAGACATACAGGGAATCTGGAAGGGAGAGAGCACAGCAGTCAGTGGGGGAGCTGCTGAGGGCAGGCTCAAGGTCTTTATCCACCTACAGAAGCACATGGGAAGCTTAACCTTGCTGGCCCTTTGTGTCCCTGATTTCTCATCCCAGTCCCACTACATATGTGGTGATCCATGATGTTCCTCCAGCCAGAACCACCCACACCCCTGCTATGAACCATCACCCAGAGAAGAGCACTAAAAGATGCCTAAACTATGCTCTGAGAGATGTGCTCTGAAGATGAGAGACCACCACAGACACCAAGGAGGAGGAAAGGTTGGTGGCAGAACGTGATGGAAAAGGCAGCAGCAAGCCCTGGGACAGACAGTGCAGTTAGCACAGGGGGAGCCCCAGGCCCCAGCAGCAGTTTATGGTGCCAAGAGGCAAGAGCTGTGCCCTTGTCTGTCTGCTCCATGCAGAGGCTGATGTTGTACATGGCAGAGAGTGATAGGACAGGGGGGGATGGTTTTAAACTAAAAGAAGGGAGATTTAGATTAGATGTTGGGAGGAAATCCTTCCCTGTGAGGGTGATGAGACACTGGGACAAGTTGCCCAGAGAAGCTGTGGATGCCCCATCCCTGGAAGTGTTCAAGGCCAGGTTGGACAGAGCTTGTACTCTCAGAGCAACCTGGTCTAGTGGAAGGTGTCCCTGCCCACGGCACAGGGACAGATGATTTTTATGGTCCCTTCCAATCCAAACCATTTTGTGATTATCCATTTTGCTCAGCTCAGGCACATGTAGTGTCTCCCTGTGACACACAACACAATGAAAATTTCATGTGCTGCAAATGTAACCAACTCTGCTTTCAGATGTACCTTCCAAACTCTAAAGATTTTCCTGGCTGGAAGAAAGGCTGCTGGAACAGCAAGAACAGCCCCAGAGTATGCTGAAAGGGCATGCAAGAGGACAACAGCTACTCAGTCAAAGTGACATCAGGACTAACTATCCCTCCTTCCATCCCTCTGCCCAGCTATACTTATAGATCACCCCCAGCCTGCTGATCATTTCACCTGCAAAGTTACACATTAATGAAACCAAGCAGACTGCAACTCAGGGCTGGAAAAGAAGCATCACACCAGAGCTGAGAAAGGGATAAAAGTGCACGGAGACAGCAGAGCCAAGACCATGCTGCCCCTCCAAAAACAAGCAAGGGGGTAGAAGATATGTCTTCACATCTCTGCAGAGTGCTTCCAGATGCTCCTTTTTTCCTTTGGAATTCTCTGGAGAGGAGGGAAGCTGTGGCACCTTTCAGAGGCAGATTCATCATTTCTATTAATAAGTAGCGAGTGTGGGTTAACTTGCCTTCCTCCACTGCTGCACAGGGTCATGCTGAAAACACAGAGGATCCAAGAAAGATGCCACAGGAAGAGGGAAACAGTCCTCAGGTGGGACCAGATCCTTGGGATGTACTTCCTGCTAGGAGGAATCTAATCCTAGCAGGAACTACGACTTGTGCCCCAAAGCAGGACGCTCGGCAGCCTGCCCCCACGGCACTGCAAAGAGACAGGAACGGTAATCATGGGTTTAACTCCCTGGCAAATTACCAAGCCAAAGCCTGTGGGCACCCTGCAAACCCAGCGGGGAAAGGAGGAAACAGGAAAGCAAGAAATACCAGCCACGCAAGCCAGCTGGAGGATTTGCTCGTGAAGGAAGAGTGCGGCCGCCTGACCTTGCCGCGGGGTCCAGCCGAGGGAGCAGAGCTTGCAGCACCTCAGTGCACGGAGGCAGGAAAGGTCATGGGAAAGGTGAGCCCTGAGCAGGACAGCCAGGAGTCCACAGCTTGTGGGCAGAGCTGTCCCACTGCGGTCCCCACACCGGGGTCACGCACAAAAGGGGCTTTTTAAGCAAATGCTCCCTGGCTGGAACTCCAGCGCAGTGCGTGGGGGCTGCGGGCAAGAGCTGGCTGTGATCCCCTGCAAGCCTGGGAACATTTCACACACAAGGGCTATGGAAAGGAGCTTTCATCAGTAGTGTCTATACCCCCAGCACACCCTGCATGCACTTGGCGTGTTCCTTTCTGGCAGTCCATGGAGATCTTTGGGCACAGGAGCAGGGTAGGCAGGGACACAAGGCGTGATTAGAGCTGGGAGAGCCCCAGTCCTGCTCAACGCAACAGGTCCCATCAGCCAACCTACAACCTGCTGCTCCAACCCCACCAGCTGTCAGCCACGGTCACCACCCATCCTGCATGTCCTCATGAAGCCAAAGCATGATTTGTGTGGTTTTTTGGGGAGCAGAAGGCAGGGAGACTGCAAAATTAAAAACTCCAGCAATCAGCAGCGCTATTTATTAAGGACTGGTCAATTATACTGAGCGAGCTCCAGCGCATTAGCAGGTCAAAGGCAGGCAGACCTGCCCTGCCCACGCGCTACCTGTCACCAGATAAGCAGGAGCTGGGGCTGTGGACAAAGTCCACTGAGAAACAGCTTCTTGTGGTGACAAGTGCCAAGCCCCCGCTCACAGGCTGCGCTGGGCACCCGAGAGCTGCACCCAGAGAGCAGGTATGTGACTCCCAGGGCACCTCTGCCTGGGCTGACAAGGAAATATCAGAGGCAGATAAACGGAACATCAGCAGAGAAAAGCCAGAAAGACAGGTCACAGCAGAAGAGTGTGTGCTCAATGGGCGACAGCCCATTTGCATCGATAGAGTACTCTGGTATTTGCTGTGCTCCCTATGTGTCCATCCCGATCTATTCACTCTGCTTGGCAACACCTGGAAAGTCCCACTCGACTGTCCCATGACGTAAAACAAGCTTTAAACTGAGCAAGGGACCTGTCAAATGGATGCTGTTTTCATCCTCTCCCATACAGGTTTTGCATAAGCAGGTTTCAAATGTATTATGCAAAAAACAAAAGAGTTTTTAAGACAAACAGAATGCAGCAGAATCCCTGATGATGCTGAGAGGAGACGCGTTATTTCAATTTCAGAGTAAAGAGTCACCTCGTACAGCTTGAGTTTGTTTGTCCAAAGATGATCTCATGGTAGTTTTAGGAAATAATACCTTGACTGGTGGTTTCACAGGGCTTCCCATCAAAGGGACGAAGCTCTCATTTCAAAGCAGACCGTGGTCTAAAGCTACATAGTTGATGTTCAGCCCGATTGGAGACAAGACAGGACTATGTGGCAGGATGTTTGGCCATTTACAATGTAACAGAAAACCCCGTTCTTTTCTCCGGGGTCGAAAATCCACCTAGAAATGTTGCAGAGCGAGGGCCCCTCGCTCCTCTGTGGAGGAGCTGATCTTCGGCAGTGCCCACACGTAACCCTACGGAGGCATTCCCTATGCAGGCATTCCCTGCAGAGCCATTCCCACAGCCGGCGGGACGGCGCCGGGACAAACCCAGCACCACACCTGAGGCACAGCGGAGCTTTCCAAGGGCTGGGAACCCAGCGAGCAGGATGCCAGAGCAGGGTGGGCCTGGGGCACGGGGCCATCTCACCCCTGGCTCCCCGAGCAGAATCGACGCTCTGCGGACTCTGTGGGAGCGATAAACCACCATCCACAGTGCATAACCGCAGGCAGCACGAGCCGACCTCCGCGACGGGGTGAGCAGGTGAACAACCTCACCTCCCCAAACCTTTCCACCGCCACAGCAGCTGGCTGACCCTCTGGAGAGAAGGGACACGGCCCCCGCACCCGCAGCACCCCCCGCTCTGCCGAAAGCCCCGCTCCCGTCCATCCGTCTGGATGCGCTGCAAGTAAAGTAACCTAAAAACAAGGCAAAGCCAAGGAAAACAACCGCTGCCAACACAGCAGAACCCTCCGGGTCTGGCCCGCCCTCCTGCTGCTCCGCAGGGCCGGCACAGGCGCTGCCCCCCGGGGATGCTCAGGAGCCGCCGAATCCCTCGGGAGAGCACGAAACCACCCCAAAGTCACCGCTGAGCCACCCCGGCAAGAGCCGCGGGATGCGGGGCAGCTCCCGGGGCTCCCTC
>VZRE01012908.1:380789-472596 GCA_013396775.1 Cephalopterus ornatus | reverse complement strand
TCCTTTCCCCATCCTCTATCCCCCATCCCCTGTCCCCTATCCCTGTCCCCCATCCTGATCCCCATCCCTCATCCCTGTCTCCCATCCCTGTCCCCTGTCCCCCGCCTGCCTTGAAGTTGACGGGGTCCACACGCAGGTTGTAGGCATGCAGGTTGCTGAGCTCAGACAGAGCCTGGCTCAGGTTGTCCAGGTTCTTGATGGCATTGCCCAGGGCAGCCACCACCTTCTTGCCATGGCCACGGATCTGATCAGAGCCATGGTGCAGGTCGAAGTGGGGGAAGTAGGTCTTGGTCGGGGGGTAGGCGGCGAACATCCTGTGGGAGTGGGACAGTCAGTGGTGCTCACCCAGCCAGACCCACCGCACCGGCCCCTCCGTGGGGCTCCCACCCACTCGTCTCCACTGCCCATGGGGTCCCCCAAGCCTGCACCTCTCCAGGGTCTCGGCTCCAACATCCTCCTGGTGGCCAGACACCTTCTCCCAGACCTGCTGGACCAGCTTCTTGTCCTCGGCAGTCAGCATGGCGGCGGCTGGTGGAGTAAGCAGGGATTGGTGGCAGCAGCACCCATGGGAACACCCTCTTATAGCCGCCAGGACCTCTGCCTGGCCTTATCTTATCACACCAAGGGGCGGGGGCACAGCTGGGCCCAGGGAGCGGCCGTGGCTCTGCCTTGGGGGGCCCCGGCTGCCTGCCTTGGGGGGCCCAGCCCTAAGGAGGCCCCCAGGGGGCCCAGCTACCCTGCCCTGCCCCACTGCAGCAGCCCCACACCAGGTTGGGGGCAGCACCTTGCCAGGCTGCCCCATGGGCAGCAGCAGCCCTGGGGATGTCCCATGGGCGCACAGCCTTGTCCGCCCCAGCTGGAATGCCCTCAAGACTCCTGTTGTGATCCCCTATTCCCCCTGGATGGGCCAGGGCCCTGCCTGCCTCTTTGGGTGTTGGGGTGGGTCCCACAAGTGTCCCTGGTCCTCATGTCCTCCAGGCTCTGGCACATCCAGCCCCTCTCTGCCCCAAGGGACCCCATGGCCTCTGAACAGGAGCCACGGGTCATGCTGGGGGTCTACCATGAGAAACACCATCCCTCCAGCAGCCTGGAGACTCCTGGACAGGGAAGGGGATGTGCCTGAGGATGGAGGGTAAGCCCTGTGGGTTCACTTGCTTTTTGACTACGTGGTCTTCCCAGAGTCTGTCCTGTGATGCTTGTCAGGCCTGGGCTCCTTCCCTTCTTCCCACCGTGATGCGTGCTCCTGCCTCTCCCCATAAACGCTGGGACATCCGGTAGTTGGATGGTGGTTGGTCATACAATCACAGAATTATAGAATAATAGAATCATTCAGGCTGGGAAAGACCTCTATTAAGTCCAACCATTAACCCAGCACTGCCAAGGCCAACACTAAACCATGTCCCCAGGTGTCACACCTACCACCTTCTAAATCCCTCCAGGGATGGTGGCTCCGCCACTGCCCTGGGCAGCCTGTTCCAGGGCTTGACAACCCTTTCCATGAAGCAATTTTTCCTAATATCCAACCTAAACCTCTCCTGGTGCAACTTGAGGCCATTTCCTCTGACTGCCACATCCTTCTCTCAGCCTCTGTACAAAGGTACTGGTTAGGGACACACCAGATGCTGACCTCCCACCTAAATCATGGATTTAAACCTGCAGATTAGCCAAGACCCACAGATGCAGAATGTTTTAAAAGCTGCTGAGGCACACTCAGTGACATGTTTAGAGCCTGAGAGCTTCTGCACCACCTTTTTCCCCCTTGCCCAAATGCAGTCCCTAAATTCTGCGAACGAGACAAGAATCACTGCTTGCAGTGCCAGCTCAGGCTGCCTGTCAGAGCAGGCTTAAGGCTTTGCACTCACCTTTTCATGTCAGAAGTCCTATGAGACAGGAGCTCATGTGGTGCTGTGATTTTTCGCCAAACTGGCCCTGGTAACAGGCTGATGTTCCAGATTTTTCTGAGCAGCATTTGCACAGAATCAAGGCTGTCTCTGCTTTTCACTCTGCCCCCACCCAGGAAATAATTGATTTTAGGGTAGTGGGAGGGGAGACAACCAGATGAGTCCAACTAACCAAAAAGGTTTTTCATACCATATAACCCCATGCTCAGCAATAACATGGAAAAGAGGGTGTTTAAGGGAGTTTTAGGGGGGTTAACCTTATTTTTTGCTCAGGAACTGATTGGACATCAGTTTACCCATGAAATTCACTGATTGCCTTTGCATCAACTGCTTTGTTTTGTTTTCTTCCCTCTTCTTCCACTTGTTCTTCACTTATTAAACAATAATTTCTGTTTGTTTGATCTTGACCCTCACTTTTTCTTGCTTTTATTCTTCCTTTCTTCTTCTCCTCATCCAGTTGAAGGGGGACAGTGAGTGAGTGAGTGAGTGAGTGAGTGAGTGAGTGAGTGAGTGAGTGACTGTGTAGTGCTTGGCTGCCCGCTGGGGCTAACCCACAACAGGTACGTATGGAGAATCCCTAGTCTTCCCAAATTTCAAATCCATGTAAAATTCCCCATATTAAAATCAGAGATGTCAAGCTGGGGGGATGGTCCCTTTAGCAAACCTGTCTAGCAGGTGTTCATGTAGCACATTAGATACCATACCCCATGGACAGAGGCATGAGAAGACAACGCCCAGCATCACAGCACATGGCGATGCAGGTTTTGTTCCCAGCAGGCTGGGATGGGGTTTGGATAGGTCTAATGAAAAGCCTGGGCCTGTTCAATACCCTAGCAGGGCGAAAGACTCTTTCCTGGTGAGCCTGTAAACAGTCTGTGGTGGATATACCTTGGTGAGCAGCAGCAGCCACAGGACTGTAGCCTGTTCTGGGCTTCTGCTTAATAATGTGTTGTTCCCACTGAATATTACATTATTCCCACTGAATTTGTACCTCTTAGCACATGAATTAGTACATGAATTCATTAGTGTGTGAATTAGTACGTGAATTTACAAAGCTTACTATTTCCCCCTCCATACTGCGTAGCCATTTCAGAACACCCCTGCCTGCACAGTCAGGTGCAGGTAGAACACACGGAGATAAAAGCACAGAGACCATTGCTCACATTTGAATTATTTATTGCGTTTTGCAGATGACCAAACCCCTGCAGAGGGGATTTGAGAGGGCTGCCTAGGAAGGGGTGATTCCCCAGAGCCTGGGATGTGCCTCCTTCACCCTCTGTGGAGGCCATTTATCTGTACTTCTCAGTCAGGACAGAGGAAACACTGGACAGGAACTTGTCCCATGCAGCATGAACTTCTGGGGTGAAGTCACTGGGGTAGCGGGCAGCCACGGAGCACAGGATACAGTGGGAAAGCAGCTGTAGGGAAATACAGGATTAATCCATCATAATCAGTATCAGGTGTTAGTCTAGGGGTCTGCAATGGAGCTTGGGCCCAGCATGCTCTGGGATGACAACTACACATCCCAGCCAAAAGGGTAAAAGGCACTGCTTGCTCCCACTCCCTCTTCCAAATGTCCCTTCCTTCCTCACCAAAGGGAAATGCAACAAAGTGGAAATGTTTAGAATTTATTAAGACTGGTGGTGTAGATTGATGTGTGAGGGAGATTCATGAATTACAGCAAAGGCAGCAGAGACTCGAGTCTGTCTAACACAAACCATAGGAGTCCCCTGAGCAGTTCTTTGCCTGCACTAGGCCAGATCTTTCATTAAAAGATCCAGTCTCACGTTAAAAATCAGGTGGGCAACAAGCTGTGCAGTGCAGCCGGGGATCAAGCTGCCATTAGCCCAAATGACCTGTGGTCTCTAATTCTGTGATGGCCATTTCCACCCCTGGAAGTCTCTGTGCTCACTCACCTTGAAGTTCACGGGGTCCACCCGGAGGATATAAGCGTGCAGCTCGCTGAGTTTGGCCAAAGCTCCTCGAATGTCATCGACGTGCTTCACAGCTTCCCCGATGGCATTCATGACCTTGGAGCCGTGACCACGAAGCTGAGCTGAGCCTTGGCTGAGATCGAAGTGAGGGAAGTATGTTTTCGTCTGGGGGTAGCTGAAGAAAAGCCTGAAGGAGAACAGGAGAATGAGGTTCAGCAGTGTAAATGGCATCCATGAGGTGGTAAAAACTCAGAGCAAGTGCAGTGTAAACCTTCAGCTCCTTCAGTGGTGTAACAGAGCTTTGGGGGCTTGAAGTTTGCATTGCGAAGGTCTTTCTGCTCTTCTGCAGCACGTGCAGATTGGACAGAAGGCTAATCTGTGCGTACTCAAGAAGAATTAAATAATTTAAAACTTAATGTATTTTTGCTTTTGTTTGTTTTTAATAAAAAATAGCCCCAAATTGTACCAAATTTCCTCTTTTACACTGTAACCCAGTTTCCAGGACCTTAAAACTAAAATGAGCTGAACAAACCAGAATCAATATGAGTGGTACTCAGAGTCCTGGAAGGAGAATCACAATACTTTATAGTGAGCTGTAAATAAAATTTAAATAACATGGAATAAGATAAGAATTTCCAGACTATTATCCCTTTTGTGCCAGCTTGCTTAATTGGTATGAACCTTGGATTACTGTGTCGTGCTGCATGCAGGAGGGGGTCCAGTTGTCTTTTTTCCTAAGGGTTTATTACTTATCAACTGGAACAATGAGATCTGAGTATCCAGTGAATTTAGTGGATAGCTATTATTTTAGAAATGGTAAGAGAAAGTGCATCATTTGTACAATAAACCACTTCAAGTTCATCCCCTAAAGGGGATAATGCTGTTTCAGGACACTGAGTATAAATGACTTTGAATTCCTTCCCAGCGCTCCTAGCTATGAATTCTTCTGAATTGCTATAAAGAGAAAAAAAAGCCTATTGAATTGTTTAGAAAATACTGGTTTGCCATGAGATTTTGAAGCATTTAGTAGCACAGATATAATTCCTGATGATTACCTTCCAAACAACACAACTCCGCATCAACTCTCAGTGGTCCCAGTCTGCTCTCTCTCATCCAGATTCTACCTGGAATGCATCCCAACAGCATCCCTCTTTGGGGGAGTGCTGGAGCCTTACCTCTCCAGTGATTCTGCCCCGATGGCATCGGCTTGGGTGGCCACCTTGGCCCAGATGGTGACCACAGCGGCTTTCTCGGCTTGGGTCAGCGTCATCGTGCAGGAGGTGCTGCCTCTGTCCCTCACAGTGACCGCTTGGAGCAGGTTTGGACTCCCCACCCTGGCAGCCCTGGTTATAAAGGGGAAGGGGAGAGCGGACCTCGGTGCCTGTCCACACTCATTGGTCACTCCAGAGGCCCTCCCATGGAGCGGCAGACGCTTATCTCCCCGAGGAGCAATGGCTATTTCGGCCAGGGTCAGCACACTGCCCTCCTCTCCTGCTGGCCTTATCAGCTTCTTGATTCGTAACAAAACAGCTGTGTGGCCCAAAGAAATTGTCTGGGCACATATTGATACATGAAGAGAGAGATAATGCTGGAAAATTCCATTGATGAAGCGTTAGGACACATCTTTAAGCTGAGGAGCATATGGACTTCAAGCATACTAAGGAGCTTGGAGAGGAATCTGCATTGCCTGCCTTGGTTCATAGATGTGAACACAAGACTCTGGGCCTTTCTGGGCCATATAATACACTTCCAGTACATGTGGCTGCCCTGTGGCACAATTTTTCACATGAAATGGTTCCTAAGCAGTGGTACAGACAGGCTGGGAGATGTGTGGTATAGTTCAGAGGGGCAGTGAAACACTGATTTTGTGCGAGTAAGTAGAGATTTTGCCACTTTCTTCATCACTGCCTGAAGGGAAGTTATAGCCAGGTGGGGATTGGTCTCTTCTCCCAGGCAGTTAGCAATAGGACAAGGGGGCACGGGCTTAAGCTCTGCCAGGGGAAATTTAGGCTGGATATTAGAAAGAAATTCTTTACAGAGAGAGTGGTCAGGCATTGGAATGGCCTGCCCAGGGAGGGGGTGGATTCACTGTCCCTGGAGGTTTTTAAACTGAGATCGGACAGGGCACTTAGTGCCATGATCTAGTAAACGGACTGGAGTTGGACCAAGGGTTGGACTTGATGATCTCTGAGGTCTTTTCCAACCCAATCGATTCTATGATTCTATGATTTCACTTTGGCAGCCTCTTGCAGGGAATTAGGGACCTACTCTGCAGTTGATATGGATTATAACTGCAATGGTAGTAATGTTTCCTATGAATAAGAAAGTTTGTGAAATTGAGTATGGTCCTTAAAAAAAGGGTATGTGTTGAGAAAGACCAGTCAGACTTTTTTTTTTCATCACTAAATGCCTCCTACTGATTGTCTTTAATTTCTAACTGTGTGATCCTACTTTTCGTTGCCCTCAGTACTGTAAAAAAGCCCTCAGCACTACAGCCAGTGTTGGACATGCACAGGAATGCCTGGTCTCATAATAAATGGTTGGTAGCATCAGAACACAGGCACACTGGATGGGCGAAGGACCAAACAAGCAAAAGGAAGACCAGCACAAGTCTGTAATCACAGATAAGTGGGCAAAGTGTCAAAGAAATACCCTACTGTAGATGGTTGCTGTCAAACCTCTGGGAATGAATATCCTGCCAGCACATGAAGCAGAGGTAAATCTCTCTGCCATGTGATAAGCTGCAGCAGCCTCACACATCACCACTGAGTGCTGGCAGCCCTGCATGGAAAGCTGGCTGGTGCAGTCAGAGGGGTCAGACTGTGTTCTCTGCCCAAATAGTCCTGCACACTTGTGCAGAGAAGGTTGGTGTGTCTCAGCCAGATTCCTCACCAAGACGTGTCTGCATTTCACAGCAATGGAACCCCACTGCTACAGAGGGTGATCCCCAGCCAGGGTCATCCTGCTAAGACGAAA
Source organism: Cephalopterus ornatus (assembly GCA_013396775.1). Lineage (NCBI taxonomy): Eukaryota > Metazoa > Chordata > Aves > Passeriformes > Cotingidae > Cephalopterus > Cephalopterus ornatus. Next base: position 465,785 of record VZRE01012908.1, on the reverse strand, counting down.
GCCCTTCTAGGGATCTAATGATCCTTGGGACATGTGTGGATTGGAGTATGTCCAGCCTGTCCCAAAGTACGGGTGTCACACTTGGAGTGTGCACCAGCCTTGGAGCCTCTCTTGGGAGCCATGTGTGTGGCAGGAGTTTCTTCTTTGCTGTCACATGGTGACAAGGTCTCTCTTCTCTAGGTGGACTCCATTGCCTGGAGGAGTTGATCCATATACTACAAACACCACTTTTCCTGGGAGTGTGGCTCTGCCACTGCATCCTGGAATCAGCTGGGAATGAACCAGCAGTATCAGAAAAGTGGTAGGGACAGGGTCAGACAGCAACTTCTGTATCCTCTGATGTCCCCTGTGTCCTGGGACAAGTGGCACTTGCAGAAGAGCTCTTACCCACCCTTGTACTCTGTGCTGGGCTCTGAATCTAAACCTCTCTGCATGCCACCTGTCACATGAATTAGGAGAAACCTTAGGCTTCCCCAAAGGGCAGGCACATAGCACTCAGTGCCTCTTGGTTTGCAAGCCTGGCTGTGTTCAGTGATCTTGTATTATCATCCCCTCTGTGGAGGCCAATACCTCTTCTGGGATTTAATTTCAGATTGTGTTCAGGTGCCATAGCTCCTCCCCAGCCCTCCTGCCCATGGGCTGGGTAATTTGCCTGGAATGGGGATACAAGAGGGGGCTCACCTGAGACCAAGGGAGAACAATCACATTACTGTAGGGAATATTATCAGAGAGCTCTTTCTATATCTTCCCTTTGGTAATGCCACACATGTCCCCTGAAAACCTGGAGCTAACTCTGGCTACACAGATGCAGAGCTGTGCAGTCTCCAAAGTGCAGCATGGGCAGCAGCCAGGGCACAGGACAACACAATATTCAGTTTATACAGCTTAAATGGATGGCAGTACCAAAGGAGGCTTTCATCATCCCTTGCTACACACATTTCCAGAACTTGCAGTTTCCCCATAGAAAGATTACTTTGAAAGATAAAGGTGCTGTTGTGAAGCATCCATTTACATAATGTTTTTGTCTCCTCCCTAAAGTGCTGCCTGCTACATGGCGTGTACATGGCTGTGCTCCAAACTCTCCTCAGTGAGAGTGCTTTTAATCAGGGGTTACTCAATCAATGCTGTGACCCAGATACACACAGGGATAAGGCACAGACCCTGAGGTTTTCCTGTTTTGCTGCCCACTGTGTAACCTGAACGTTGCCCCTCTGTGACTGGAGGATTAAGGTCTGTGTAGGCAAAATGCTTAAAGTGATGTCTGCACAGGAGGAGTCATCATCACTGAAATCATTGTGGAATTTGAATTTCTTTTTCTGAGAATTGCTCTTGCACTATCACAAAAGCCACAGCAGCCAAAAAGGTGACAGTGGTTTGCTAGAAGGAGCTCATTGCTCCCCCAGGATCAGGGCTGTGCTGGGAATGGTTGTGGAAACTCCTCAGGAGTGGGCCTGGAGGGAAAAGCATGACCCTCAGCTACATAACACAACATGCTGTGGAAAGTGATTGCCTCTGGCTTTGCATGGGCCTCTCAGCCAAGTTCCTCATCCCAGTGCTACAGCTGGGGCAGTGACACAGGGTGGTCCTGGCCACAGCAACACAAGGAGCTGGACAACATGACTGATGGTGTTCCTCTGTCACAAGGTTGACAGTGAAACCATGTCCTCTGGGAAACTCCACCAGACCTGCCTTCCTCTCTTGCTGCTGCTTCTCATGATCATCCACAGACCCACAACAGAACGTCCACTCTTGGGCAGATGGTGAATCTTTGTCATAAAATCACCAAAAGTGATTTCTTTTTTAAATTAATGTAGGTGTGTTTTAATCCTGTTCTAAAAGCCAGCTGCCTGAGTTTCTCATTTTAAGCAGCAGAAGCGAGCAACAGGCCTGTTAGCTAATTATGAAAGTGGGATTATAATTTCTGTCAGCCCTGATTGTAAATCCAGTGACCTCTTGAATGGCATCGCTGGGAGATCAGGGATAACTTTCCCTATATGCCTGTATTATCTACAGAAACTGTCTTCCCCTCAAGGAGAATGCTGTGGGTTAAGTGGCACATATATCTGCTCTGACTCTGAAATATTCAAGGCATATTAAGTTTTTGAAGTCTTAAAAGCGGAGTCTAAATCCTGGCTTTACTCTTTAATTTCCTACCAGTGCTCAAAGAACTTGCAATCTTTGCTTTAACAGAACTACAAGACTAACTAATTACTACTGAACCTCCAAGAGATGGAAATGACAGATATGTCTGTAATTTATTATTTAAGAAAGTGAAATTATATTTTGAAGCAGGCACACTGCAAAATTTTAACGTGGTTGCCCAGTGCTAGTGCATGAGGAGTGCTCTGCTGCGATAATAGGACTGCTCTTTAATCACCCCTAGACAACTCTGTCTCCACAGCGTCACCTCCTCTCGCTCAATTGTTATCTCTGGCCTTGTGGAGAATGGCCCTGCAGATTACACTGTGCTGCTCATCTCCCTCAGCAGCCACCCACCCCTGCGCCACATCCCTGGGGGGGACTGCACAGCAAAATCCACAGTGGGAATATCTCAGAGTGGTCAAATATCTTAGTAATGCAGTAAAATACAGAAGAATTTGCATAAAACCCCAGGACATCCTCTAATATAATTGCTGATAGTTTCTGATCTCAGTTAAACACAAAATAAGATGAAGGCTCTAAGGGGTGCCAGGGGAGTAACGTCACCCTTCCTAATCCAGAGGCAGGAGTAAATGCACAGGAACCACGAGGCAGGTCGTATCAGAGCTGAGCGGCTCTCGGAGATCGTGAACATAAGCAACAAGCTTGATCCAGCCTTTCCATGAGCACTGGGAGCCCAGAGGCCTGACTTCCCCAGCCAGCCTCCTGCAGGCACCCTGGTGACATGGAATCATTCAGGCTGGAAAGGCCCTCTGGGCCCAACCATTAACCCAGCACTGCCAAGCCCACCACTAAACCTGTCCTCACAACCCTATGTTTTTTGAACACTTCCAGGGATGGTGATTCCACCACTGCCCTGGGCAGTTCCAGTGCCTCCTTTCCGTAAGGATGACAAACCATGGGGGTGTGACAACCACTTGCTGCTCTTTGCCACCAGCTCTCAGTAAAGCTCTGGGGATGTTAACGACTGAACTGGCTGAAAAGCCACAAATGACCCAAAGTGACCAAGAGAAACAACACCGGGCAGTGCCGGCCCCAGCAGCCCCTGTGCAGGGATCAGGGCTGGGGGCCACCATGGCCTGGGTATGGGGCTGAACTGGGGGTGCTGGGCCATGCTGGGGGCACTGGGATGAGCTGGAAGGTGCTGGCTGGCTGCAGGCACGTGAAACACTGGAATAAACTGGGAGTGGGTGTGTGGAACAGGGAGTGGTGTCATGGGACACTGGGCTGATGGAGGGAATGCCTGTGTGGGGTGCTGGGCACAACTGGGGGCACTGGGCTATGCTGGGAATAGGACTGTGGGCGCTGGTCTGAACTGGGGGCAACCGGGCTGTACGGGGAATGGGGCTCTGTGTGAGGTGCTGGGTTGAACTGGGGGCAACTGGGCTGTGCTGGTGGCACTGGACTGAACTGGGGGCACTGGGCTGCACTGGGAACGGGGCTGTGTGTGAGGTGAAGGTCCGAACTGGGGGCGCTGGGCTGTGCCGGGGATGGGGCTGTGTGTGAGGTGAAGGTCCGAACTGGGGGCGCTGGGCTGTGCCGGGGATGGGGCTGTGTGTGAGGTGAAGGTCCGAACTGGGGGCGCTGGGCTGTGCCGGGGATGGGGCTGTGTGTGAGGTGAAGGTCCGAACTGGGGGCGCTGGGCTGTGCCGGGGATGGGGCTGTGTGTGAGGTGAAGGTCCGAACTGGGGGCGCTGGGCTGTGCCGGGGATGGGGCTGTGTGTGAGGTGAAGGTCCGAACTGGGGGCGCTGGGCTGTGCCGGGGATGGGGCTGTGTGTGAGGTGAAGGTCCGAACTGGGGGCGCTGGGCTGTGCCGGGGATGGGGCTGTGTGTGAGGTGAAGGTCCGAACTGGGGGCGCTGGGCTGTGCCGGGGATGGGGCTGTGTGTGAGGTGAAGGTCCGAACTGGGGGCGCTGGGCTGTGCCGGGGATGGGGCTGTGTGTGAGGTGAAGGTCCGAACTGGGGGCGCTGGGCTGTGCCGGGGATGGGGCTGTGTGTGAGGTGAAGGTCCGAACTGGGGGCGCTGGGCTGTGCCGGGGATGNGGTGGCTGTGTGTACCTGACGCCCCACTCGCCCCCCTCACGCTGTCTGGGTGTATCTGACACCCCACACGCCCCCCTCACGCTGTCTGGGTGTACCTGGCACCCCACACACCCACCTCACACTGTCTGTGGGTACCTGGCACCCCTCACGTGCCCACCCTCCATGGGGTCTGTGTATACCTGGCACTCCCCCAACAAACCCCTCAAACCATTGCCGTGTACCTGGCACCACTCACACCTCACACTGTCTGTGGGTACCTGACACCCCACACACCCCTTCACACTGTCTACAGGGACCTGGCATCCCTCAGACTGTGTGTACTGGGCACCCCTCATACTGTCCATGAGGACCTGGTATCCCTCACCCACCCTCCATGGGGGCCTGGCACCCCTCAAACACCCCTCATACCCCCGAGAATGCCCTGACACTCCTCACAACCCCTCCTGGGAGGCTAGTACCTCTCAAACACCTCCAGGTTCCCAGGCACCCCTCACACCCCGCGGATATTGAGCCACATTAGTGCCAGGTGTTATTACCAACTCTGGGCCTTGTTGCTGTTCCCGGGGTGGATGAATCCCGTGGGTTTTGGGAGCTGCAGGGGAAGGAGGAGGCAGGGTGAGAAGTGAAGGCACTGATTAGGGAGAGAGGATTCAGAAGACACCTTGAGCTTTAACCAATAATGGGTAGAAACTATTTAATTTTAGTCCCTGGTGTTGAATAATGGACTGGAGGGGGTTTAATTTCTCCAAAAAACAGGACCATGGAACTGTTTGAGTGCCAGCATTGGTTGTACCTCTTCCTCCAAGGCTCCTGATCCAGGACAGTGCCTGAGGCTGGACTTGGATCAGCGTCAGTGCAGGGCCTAAAGGTGCTGTGGAGTGATGAGGCTGTTTGACTTTGGTCCTGTGCGTCAAGAGGTTTGACACCCCTGCTTGGGTTGTGCGTCACTTTTTACCAGGAGAAAGTCATCTTTAAATCCCTTTTCATTTTTATGGGTAAAATCGGAAAAGATTTCTTTTGGCTGACTGCTTCCCTCCCACCCCACTCCTGCTTTTTGTTGGTAAAGGATTTCCCTTCCTGTGACTGCGCTTCGGTAGCATTACCATTGTCCCAAAACCTGGGCAATAATGAGGGAAATACAGTGGTCAGAATTCCACTTTCCACTCTCTTGAACTGCAAACTAATACTTGTGCCAATTTCTGTAAATGTTTTACATTCTCCTCTTCATCCCCTGAAGAATAAAAAACCTGTTTCTCCTATTTTTTTAACGTGTTTTCGAGTGAGAACAGAAAAACGCAGAATCACACTTATTTAAGGAGATATTTCCTTGATAAACTTGTCTTTCTCCTTTGCTTCAGACAAACCAAGGAGTCGATACGCTGTGAATGGCTCTGGTGACACCACAGAAGATCAAGATGGGGACTCCAGGTAGGGGGAAAACATTTCTCCTTGCCTAAGAGTTTAAAACAGAGGAGAGGTGACCTCCTGCTCTCTTGCCTCCTAGTTTCTAGGCACATTCTCTCTGACTGTATAGAAGACAACCTGCCAAAAAATGCTTTTAACACCAAGTTATGAGCAACTTTGTGCTTAGTAATGAGTCTCATGAGGAAATGCTACTGAATCTGTTGTTTTCAGGACAAGGTAGAGGTCAGATATTTTGTGCTTGTTAGAAAGGCAGTACTATCCTCTCAAAACTAGGAGTATTAATCTTTTGGCAAAATTCCACTTCTCTTTACCTGCCTACCTCTAACTGGACACATTATTCAGTTGCCTCAAATTCTTCCCTAGCTTGTGTAATTGTTGTATGGAATTGCTGTGCACTAATGAATAACTAATTTTGTTCCTCCAGATATAGCTGCCATTGTGTCAGTGACATAGTAAAAGGAAACTGAGACTTAAAGATAGTTTTTTAATTACAGGAAGTCACTGGGTAACATTTGCACTGAAAGTAGGCAGTGTGGTGTTCAGCATGTATGTACGTATGGATGGACCCTCTAATTAGTTTTGGTAGAACATTTGAAATCTGCTGCACAGTTCTAAATTTAATCACTACTAGATATGAGATAAATCTGGGAGAGAAAAAGGGTTTTTTTGTCTATTGGCCCATAGTTCAGTTGCAGATCTTTTTTCTGATTCGTGTTTTAATCTCCAAGATTAATAAAAGGGTGATCTTCACTCAGAGTACAAAAGAAGTAGTCATCACTTTTCCCCCAAAAGAAATGTAAGCTTGTTCTTAACTGTATGGCTGAGAATGGTGTAGCTGAAATTAAAATCACCTATGACAATAAGCATCATCAATTCATTTCGTTTTCCAGCACTGGGATCGTATGAAAACACATTTTGCTTGAGGTCATTTGTATCTCCTGCCTTTTCTGGTGCCTTTGAAACCTTCAAGCACAGTCTTTTGGTGCACGTCCAGTAAGTGCAGCACAAACAGGGCCCAACTCCGGTGGAAGTTCGTTTGGTGACTGGTGAATGGGGTTTCACACTGGGCTGTGGGTGGCACGAAGGTTCAGTGCACTGCTTGTCCCAGGGGTTTGGTTGGTTGCTGTTTGAACCCCTGGCTCTGCTGTTTTCCTAAAATAGATGAAGATGGTGTTGGAATGATGCCAACTTCTGTCTGATACTGATTCTTGTGGCCCCTGCCATTTTGACAGGTTGGACCAAGTGCTTAATATGTAGCTGTTTGTTGGATGTTGCCTGTGTTGCTGAATTAGTGTGATACAATATGTGGTTACTGCAGTGATGTAGGAAAAGCTTTTATCCCTTCAAATGATGAGAAAACTGCCACTGTTTTCCTGAAACTGGTTTTAAATAGAGTGAATGTGCTGGCACATAACCTATGTTAAACAAATACTTAGATTATTTCATTGTAGTGGTGTCCCGGACCCTGGGCTTTCTGAAAGTTTGTGCTTAATCTTCTGGTCAGGTATTTGTTACTAAACTTTCAGTGTTTAAAAGAATTTATTTGGATCTGTTTGTATCTTCCATGCACATGAAGGGGAAATAGAAGAGGAGCAGCATTTCTGTTGCTCTGAAAATGTTGGTTCTGCTAGAGGAGTCCAGCACACAACTTGTGCTGCCTACATGGCTGGGCATCTGCTTTCCAAAATTCAAAATCTCTTGCAAAATCCTGTTTGTTTCCAGTTTGTTTATTGAAAAGCTCTTAATTAGTGTTAGACCAGAGAAGGTTTGTTGGCAAACTTAGTATCTTTCACTGACTGATACAGGTGGAAAAAATATTCAAGTTTTAGGTACACAGATGCTTCTTCCAGCAGAGAACAAAAACACGTCTTCAAAACTGCGTGCAACAGATTGCTCAGAGTTTGATTTGTATCAGACCATTTTAGGAGTAACAGAAGTTGGTGCCTTGTAGTAGAAGAGATTCTGAGGGGACAGTGGAGGCAAAAAGGTTCAGGTCCCCTGTGGAGAGTGAGGTGCAGGTGATTTGTAAACTAGGAAGGGAAAGGAGTTTCATATTATTTCCAGAAGGAAGAGTTGGAAAAAGATTCCTTTAAATCACTGGATGTCAGTAGCATCTGTGGATGTTTTTGGTGGCACAAACTGAGGCTGTGGAGTGGGCAGACTGGTAGGTTGAGTTGGTGGTGTATGGCAAGATGGATAATGTTTGTAGGGTTGGATCTTTCTCATGTTTTCATGTTTAGTAGCAAATGTTATTTCAGATTTATTTTGTAGCTGCAATAGTTCTTATGAGGTCTGCATTAATCCTTTTTTATGCTGAATGGCTGTATTTAATTTTTTAGCAGTCTAGCACTAATTGTGTCCTAGGTAAGGTTTGCTATTGCTTTTTCCCTAAGCTATTGGAACCCAGATCAATTACTTCTGAGTTGACCTTTCCTGCAGCAGTTGAGGTGTATATATATTTCTTTAGGGCCTCAGAAAGGACAAAATCAGATGAGTTTACGTGCCTTAACTCTATTTCCATATAACATATTTGTATACATAATTGGATTTCTTTTCGCCTCCAGTCTCAATTTCCTGGTCATTGTTACGCTTTTTGATTTTTTTTTTTATAGACAATGGCAGCCTATTCGTGATAATCCTCCCTCCAGGTTACTGGTGTGTGTTTGTATTAATTTCTGCCAGTGGAGTTGTATTGGGTCTTCAGAATATAGATTTTACTTCCTGTTAAAAGCAAGTTGAGCAGCAAAAGTGGCTGAGGTGTGCGGATGGTGGCCATGCAACAAAAAGGTATTCAGAAGACTGTTACTGTCAAAACAAATTTCCTGTCAAGTGTCTCTCTTTGTTGGCTTCTTCTCAGCCTTTCATCATTTGCTCTTTTTAAAAACATCCTTCAGTTTTCTGAGTGCTTTTCCAGGAATACACCTCCCCCCCCCAGCTTATGGAGATGCCTGCCAGCCTTTTTTTTTTTTTTCCCCATGAAAAAAACGTGAGGCAATTACTTCTTTTGAAGCTGTAAGATAAAGCTTTATTAAATTGGTTTGAAATGGGTTTTGTAGCTTTTCTGAAGGTGGTGTAGTCAGCAAGCAAAAATTCTAATGAAGAGGCACGTATAGTAACATATGTTACACCAGACTCTGCAATTTTAGTGGCATAACTGACTAACTGGAGGAGGTTTAGCAAATTTGGCGGCACTGATGTCATTAATTGGCCAAACGCTTCTGTTATAAAAAAACCCAAGTTAGTGACAAACAAGGATTTGACTGTCCCTTTCTAACAAACAGTAGTTCTCCTGTGATAACATTTCTGTCTCCTCTGTCCCTCTTTCACTGGACTCCAGTGTTCTTCCTTGTATTTGTTCTGAAAGGCTTCCTTTCTGCAAGCCTGTGCTTTTCCATTCACCCACCCATCCCTTGAAGCACCCTTCCTGTAGTATCACCCCCTTTGTGTGGTTTGTAGTTTAGGTTCTCTGAGTTCTCTTTTCAGCATGACCAGCAGAAATCTGCTGTGTTTTGTATTAAGTAAATGTTGGAGGTTTCCATTTTATCTCTCCTTTTTAATGTGGACAGTATAAAGCTTTTATCAGATTAATTTTTCAGTACATTTAGGAAATTTGTTTCAGGAAGCAAGTCCTTTTGTATCTTGTGAATTGGGGGTGGGGGAGAAAGTAGCTGACTGTTAAAATGGAAACGGGTATTTCTGATATAAAAGTGAGCACAGCTGCTTACAGAGCCCTGCTCTGTACACCTGTTACAAGGAAGGGTTTTGGATTCTTTGCCTTGAAAACTTCTTCTCTCTAAGTTTGTACTTACTGCGTGGGGCAGACAGAGAATGACTTCACGTCTGCTGCGAGTCTGGCCAGACTTGTACCTGCTGTGTGGATCCCTGGGGCAGCAGCAGTGGTTCTGTGGGCCTTTACAAAACCCTGCACCAATAAACACTGGGCATCCTCTTTTCCTAAGTCTTGTGGCTATGGAAGCACCAGAATGAGTTGGAAAAAGCTGTGGGTCATTTGGGGCTGCGTGGGATGTCTTTGGTGAAAATGATAGGAATAAACTGAAGTTTAGGATGTGCTCTAAATCAGGCTGCAGCCTCTCCTGTTTCTCTTAAGGTAAGCATGAATTAAAAAGGGTGGTGCAAATCCACCTCCATAAATGCAGCGTTTTGTGGGGAAACACGTTGCAGCAGCCAGTGTTTAGTGCAAGGACTACATTGCCTTAGCCTGTTTTCTCCGTGTTGTCAATCTAAGCCTGCAATATATCCCTGGAATTCACCTTCCATTAACTTTTGACTCTTCTCAACAATATTTCCTTTACAGGAGTTTAACCCTTAATAGTTCATCCTAGTTTTTAATATTATCTCTTTTTTTTTCTTTTGTATTTTGTGTACTTGCCTCGTTTATTTTCTTTTGTTGTGTTTTGTTTTGTGTTTATGGCCATGTTCCCATTTCAGAGACCAATGTCCTCTAACTGATGAGCAATTGGTTTCGGGGTAAGACCAAACATTCTAAACAATCACCTTTGTCTAGAATGGCTTTCCTTTCTCACCATCCTTTTAATTGTGCTTTGTTTCTGGTTTCTGTTTTACACCGAATGATGAGATAATTATATGCTAAATCACAGTGTCTGTAGGAAATGTATTGCTAAAGGTTTGTGCCAGGATAATTACAAAGGTCCTACTAACATTTCTGTGCTTCCTGTAGGGAATCCAGGATGGGTGTGGTACTGTCCCTTCCGTGAACTGGGAAAAGCTGTGAGAATGCAACAAATAAAGCCTTGGCATTGTAATCATTCCAGCGAGGAGCCCTAACCCAAACTGCTTTCTGATAAGCAATGACTTAAAAGTACAGATCACTGAGCAAACTATTTAATCCCAGAGTAGTGATGGAGAGCTCTTCAGAGACCTGGGTTTGAGCAGCTGTGCTGGTGGCTTGCTCTTGGTGCCCCACTAAGCTAAATGGGGTGTGAGGTAAAAGTGCTTAACTACCCGGGGCCCCAGAAGTCAAAAATGCATTTCTAGTCCTTGCTTAACTTAAACCTCACCTGCATACTCAGATACAGTTCTGAACTCCTTCAAAGAAGAATTCTTTATAAAAAGCTTGCTTTGAATTCCTGTGGCACATAAAAAGTTATCATCTGTTCTTGGGGGAAAAAATGAATTTGTATTTGAGGTTTTTCTCCTCCCCCACTCCCCCTTTTCCATGTGCTGTTGATATGTAGAGCTCGTGATAGGAGTGGTAGGATATTTTGGGCAAAGCAAAATAAACAATATTGTTTATTGTATTTACTTTCTGCCTGCTGAATTCCTTAGGGCAGGAGAAGTTTGCTTCCCTCTCGAATTCACAATGTTCAGACTAATCTCATAAAAGGAGAAGGGACTGTTACTGCCCAATTGCAAAACCTAATCTGCTTTTAACAAACTCCTGGGCTCTGATAAGTCAGTATTTTTAGGCCATTTTAATAAACTCCAGAGATTGGAAAATGAGTCTTAAAATATTTAAAGTAAAAGTGTTATTTTCTAAGACAAGATGATGAATTGAAATGATGGGAATAACTTATTTGCTGTCCCTCAATCTCATTATTGTCCTGAGGCCTAAGAAATGTCTAAATTATGTAGAGCATTGGGGGAAAAAAACCCCAAACCAGCCAAACCAATAAATCCAGGCTGTCAGAGGAGGAGAATGGGGCCAGAGTCCTGGTGACTCTTGGGAGAGCCAGCGGTCATCCCAGGTGTCTGTACCCATCAGGGAGCAGCTATCTCAGGGTTATCTGTCCTGAGTGTGTCAGCTGGCTGCCGTTCCAGCACTCTCACAGACAGGGAAGTCCCTGCTAGTGAGAAGATACTGAAGAGTTGCCAAAATCACCCTTTTAATCTCCTTCTCCCCACAGTCCCGTACAAGGTAGGGCAGGCAGGGCTGTGGTGTCATGAGCTCTCCTGGGGCACTGCTGAGCTCTTCCCCTCAGCACCACGTTTATCTGTTAAAAGATCTGCTGGTGTAATTCCTTATGAAAGCCATCATAATGATCAGTTTTGCAGCTCCCGAGGTATCCTTTGCCAAGGCTGGAGGAGGGAAGGGGAACTCATTTCTTACCAGCAAGCCGACATTTTCTAGTTTGCCCTCCTTCTCCCTTCACCCCCCAAACATATGCTGATTTTGGATCCATGTTATTATCATCTTCCTGGCTCCATGACAAGCCAATTTTAACAGCTGAACAGGGCAAAAAGAGGAGGAAAAGCTCACTGCTGTCATGGGGACTTTTTTCCTATTTTGAGTGTGATCTCCAGGCACTGTCATTGCAGGTCCTGCCCTTTATTCCAGAACTTCCTGAGCTGTGCAGCCCAGTGCAGTGGCTGAGGAGTGTGGGCTCTGGAGTCTCTCACTAGTCTCTCCATGTCTCTGCTTGCCCTTAGCTTGGATTTTGGAGCAGGGCAGTCAGGGATTTCGAAGTTTACACACAGCTGCTCCTTCCATAAACCAAACGTGAGCAGCGTGCTGTGGTCAGGGGGAGCTGTCTGTACAGACACCAGAGGCTTTGACACTTTATAAAGCCCCTGTGTGGTCTTTCATCTCCAGTACTTGTAGGTCTAATAAAAGAAATTTCCCCTGAGTCCCACTAAAGACCTGGCTGTGTGCATTTGTCTTAATTTCTGTAGTACTCCATAACTCAGAGAGAAGCAGGAATATGGTGCATTAATTCCTTCTCTGGGCATTGAGGGCTCACTTGTGGCCAGGAGATAAGGTGATTGCAGCACACACCCATGCCTGCCCTCTCCTCTGAGTGATACTGGGTTATCTGGGATACCTGCCTGCTGGAGGGGGATGGTCTGCCAGGGGCACACATCCCTGAATGTAAATAAAGAAAAAGAAATAAACGTTTTCATTCTTAAAAAAACGGCTCTCATCAGAAACTGCTTCGAAATTCATTTGGTTAAATGGGAACCTCTGGGAAAATCAGATGAGGAAAGAACTTGTTAATAACAAGCCATGCACTGCTCCTGTTATATAGAGCAACAATTTTACTCCAGCAGCTGAGGTTCTCTTCCCTGTGGGTTTGAGCTTCACTGTCTCAGGGGACAACCTGAGGAAAACAAGTGTGTGTAGAGACCAGACCAGTGTTGTGAGACCATCAGGAAGAGCAGTTGCAGAGTTCTTCCCTTGTCACCCTGGGTTCTTACCCATTTTTGCAGCAGTAGCTGCGTTTTCCAGGGCAGACTCCTTGTACATACTTAACTTCCTGCCACCACTGGTCCAGTAACACCATGGTGGGCGTTGGGAAGGGCCTGCCCTGCCATGAATTTGATTTATCAGATGAGAAAGCCCAGGTGAGGCCAGGCCAGGTCTGCTGACCACAGGTCTCACCTTTTAAGTGAGAAATGTGGAATCTCACTGATGAGCTTTGGGAAAGGAAGGACAAGCATTGGCTGTATGTTTCCTCTAATTGAATCACCTCTTTCTTGCCTTCCTCTCTGCCATACTGGGTGGCTTTTAAGATCTCTATTGTGCGTGAGTGACAGGCTGTGTCAATATGTAGTCGCTTAGTAAGTTCATTAACCTGCAGCTAAATCCAGGCAATGGCTAACTCCAGCTGTTTTTATATTTAAGCAAACTGCCTCTAATCTTTCCAATGTATTTTGCCAAGCATGTAATTAAATAAGCATGACCCTGCAGTCTTTGTCGTGAATGCTTCCTGTTTTATAATTGTGATGATCTGAGAGATGTAATTTAGGGGTCCTTAATTTTACTTAATTGGTGGCACTCCAGGTACAGCAATTTACTTACAATTTACAACACCTTATAAACTTCTGAGTTAAATATATCATTGGAGGAGTATTCTGGGAGTGTGCTTTTAGAAAGTTGTAATAACTTCTGTTTCTGCTCTTTAAGGTTTTCAGATGTCATCCTGGCAACAATTTTGGCTACCAAGTCGGATATGTGTGGCAAGAAGTTCGAGCTGAAGATCGATAACGTTCGCTTTGTTGGCCATCCCACATTGCTCCAACACGCCCTCGGGCAGGTACGGTCTGAGCTCCCCTCTGGAGACCTTCCTTCCTCACAAACTGCCTGCCTTTAGTGAGGGAACTTGGAATTCAGAATGTGCCTGTTTGGCTTTTCATCGTGTTTTTACTTCCTGATGCTCCAAGCTGTCTTTTACTCCCAAATAAATACGGCGAGTGGCAAACTGAGGGGGCTGTGTCAGTGATTACCGAAACCCTCTTCTGGTTACTGTGTAAAACACTGTGGGTAAAGAGCAGTAATACTAAGCAGTCCAGCTCAAAAAGCTGTTTCTAACTATTTTAGTTACCGCAAGTTAGCTTTTTAGCACCTCTAATTAATATGGCGGTTAAATAAAACACCACCCAAAACCTTTACAAATGCCAGAAGCTGCATCAGCCTTGTTTGGCTTTTAACTCTTCCTGGAGATGATCCACAAGACTTAGGTGGAATATGTAGGATGTTGAAAGAGGTTTGAAATTTTCTTGTGGACCAGGTCAGGCTGTTGTTTGCACTGAGAATTTGCTCCATGACCTGTGTTTTAGCTGCTTGGAATGAAAGCAGTTTGCCACCTAGGCTATTAAAAAGGTCCTGCATAGATCCAGGAAAGAACTGACATGATTCTGTGTGCCAAAAATCCCCTGTCCTGTGCCTTCTGCCTGATCAACTGTAAGAATGAATGAGGCTTTAGTAATTTCTGAATCCAACACTGATCTCTGTCACTGAGCTGCTTTGGTCTCATTTTTCATCGAATTTGCTAAGTCATTCCTTTTTTTCAGGAAAAAAAAATCTGCCTGCCAATTCTGTCATGCTTTCTAGCTATAATTAGAGGTAGAAACAGATTGTTAGTAGCTGCTTCTTGATATTTAGAGGACCAGACTGCTTTAAACCCAGCCAGGAGCTGGCCTCAAGCCTCAGAAGATGCAAGTGTTGCACTTTGAAACTCAGTTGTGAATCTACAGGAAATGTGATGGAGGATCACCAAGACTTAAGTCCTGAAAAGTTTAAACTGTCTTGGAAGATGGAATTCAAGTGTGCTCAAGGTGTGCAAGTCCATCAGACAAGCAAGGGATGAACCAGGCCCAGGGTCTGTGCAGAGACCCCAGCCTGGGGCAGAGACAGGCCTGGAGGACAGGGCTGCAGTGCTGAACCATCCAGGAGACAGGCACAGACAACAGATCCAAGCTCCATCCAGGAGACAGGCACACCTCCAGGCCCTGGGCTGAGCTTAAATGGGGCCCCCAGGTCATGGACTAGGGTGTGTGTGTGGGGACCCAGCTGGGGCTGGGCCATGGCAAAGCCATGAAGACCTTTTGGTGCCCTCAAGGCCCTGACAGCAGTGGCCTGTTCTCCCTCAGATGAGTTTCAGATGTGTTTTACTGATCTCATCTGAAAGGCTCAGCTTCCTAAATGTGCTGTAAATGAGGTTGAAAATTCATATTTGCATTTTTTCACCACATATTATACATTCTCTCCACTTTCCAGTCAGTTTAATCCTCGTTGCATAAAATATCACTTCAGTTTGTCTAAGTAAATTAAATTAGGGTAAATAAACAAAGTTATAAAGTGCTGTAAACACTTTTTTGTTACTTCTTGTAGGATGTTCTTTTTGGGTGTGTCTTATCAGCCCTGGAGCACCCCAGAATTTTCTAGAGTCCAGAATCTTCTAGGCTGGGCAGCCATCTCTGCTAGTTCATCTCAGTCTAAATCTGGGACCCTCCTGCAGTCAGGAGGAAGCTGGATGGAGGTCCTTTCCCATGAACACAGGCAGCAACCAGTGTAACTTGGCAGCCTCTGCTTTGGGTTTCCTCAGAGTTCATTCTGCAGTAAATTAATCCATGGGACAGCACAGCAAATTCTTACTCAGATGAGATTCAGGAGTTACAAGAGCACAAGTACCTCCTCCTGTGTGCCAGACTGCATTTCATGTAGCAATGTTTTGGATTCTTCAAATTCCTTCAGCATTTTGTTTTCAAACTTAGTCTTTTCTTCTTTTTTTTTTTTTTCCCCTGGGCAGGAGGGGATATGAAATCCAGCTTGCATCCCAATTGATGTTAGTGCTGGTAGTTCCTTTGATTTTTAAGGAAGGAACAGGATGAGTCCTTACACTTGGAAATGCTTTTGTGTCTTTCCTGAAACTCACAAGAAATCCTGGAACCTGTAACTGCAGAACAAAGAAAACACAGCGAAGTGACTTTACCACCCATCACTGCCTCTTTGATAGAACGACATTTTCACTTTAGGAAAAAAAAAACCAAACCAAAATATGTATCACTTCTTTTAGTTTTTCTTATTTTTGAGGCTTCGGAGATGGACTGAGCAGTTCGCTGCTGGTGCTTGGGACCTGTTGGGAAGGGTGGGTGCAGCTGTGCCTTTACCAGCTGCTCTGCTTTTGACCCATCTCAGGTGCCACACAGTTTGGGACAGACCATTAGCTTAGTTGGGTATTTGTCCTGGTTCCAGCAGTTGGCACTCGGGATTGGGTTCAGCAGGGAGTTCCAGGGGAGGCAAGAACGTCCTCGGCATTTTGTGCTCCATCTTGTGGCGACACTTGCTCGATTCGCAGTCCTTGGCCTGGATGTGCAAATTCCACCTGCTTGTCTTGGCTCCCACTGTTCCTCCTCACCAGAAAGTCTGAGCCTGCCTTAGGGATGGAGCTCTGTGCTGCAGAGAGAAGAGAGGGGCTGGAGAATGTGTTTGAAATGCTGCAGGAAGGGAAAATCAAACCTTTTATTTTAGCACTGGTATTCTAGAGCATATTTTTTCTGATAAAAGCAACAGCTTGTTACAGGATGCAATTTGAATGGGGATTTTAGGAAAGGAAAGAGTAGGTGTGGCCTGGGATGAGAAATCCTGTGGACTTCTCTTTAGTTTACAATACGCATATGACAATTGTTCTAAGGATGACCCTTATGATGTTAAAATGCAATAGCAAAGACACCAAGTAAGACTGCTGGGTTACTAATTTCCATTGTCATGACCAAAATGCCGTGGTTTAAGTCTTCACAGCTACTCAGCAAAAGGCAGTGTTGTAGAGTAACAGTGACACTTTAATTTAAAAAAAAACAAAACATAGTTTTATTTTTTTAGAAGTCAAGTTTGATGATATAATTTGATTTGCCTGCTCTCTTAGCAAACTTGTTATATAACTAAGGCTTTTCTTCTTTTTAATTTCTTTCCCTTTGTTACGGCTCCAGCTGACACTAGCCTGTGGGATTTTTTAAAAAATGTTTTTCAGGTATCCAAGACTGATCCCTCACCAAAGAGAGAGATGCCCACTATGATTCTGTTCAACGTGGTGTTTGCACTAAGGGTAAGGACTGTTTTCATTCCATCTGACAGTGTGATGTGCTTCAGATGTATGGGAGAGTGCAGTAGGCTCACGTTCCAGTAATCTCTTGCAAAACATTCAGTTCCTGATATTATTGGGATATTGTAATTTGAAACAACAAAACCTAAACACGTAGAATATGACACTGAGAACTGTGAAATTTTCCAGCCCAGTGGAAAACAGTTTCAGTTGTTTGCTTCAGGACATTTTCCAGAGATTTTGGTTTCAAATGCCCAGAGTGTAAAGGCAGGAAAGCACTTTGCAAAACAGATGTGAACCCAGCTACAAGTCCTGTGTGTGTCGTGTCTTCTGTCCTGAGTGAGCTGCAATCTGCTGTGATTTTGGTAGACCCTGCAGGTGAGCCCTGTCCCACTAAGCTGTACAAGAGGGCAGCCTGGGCCTGACCTGGGTGTCACTCTCTGAGTGCTCTGCTCCTGCCCAGGGCAGGGCCACATCCCCAGAGCTGCAGTGACAGGATGCTGAGCGCCGTGACTCTGTGCAGCTCAGACCTGGGGGGTTGGTTCTGCTCCAGGGGCAGTGGCTCGTGCCTGGCCAGCTTGGGGAGTCAGCCCCCCCACCACGGCCTTGGCCAACCCAAATGTGCCCCATGCAGAGTCAGGAGCCTGCTCTGGCTCCCAGCAGCACTGTTTTGAGCCCTTGCTCATGCTGTGTGATACAGAGACACGTGCCTTTGCTCAGTGCCTCCAGGCTTGTTTTATAATTAATGGACAGTGTTTGAAAGCTGCCTCCTCTTAGCAGTGAGATCACTGTAAAGGGAGAGTGCCAGGGAGCAGCAGCTGAGCAGCTAAATGAGAAGAACGTACAAGTGAGGAATAAAGAGGTTTTGATGCTCTGCAGAAACCTGGAACAAATACATAGTTTCTGCTTGGAAATTTTTTCAGGCCTACTCTGTTGACTAAATGTTGGTGTTAAGGGATCCTGGCACGGCTATTAGGTGGTATAAAGCCCTAGAAATTTCATTATGTTCGAGTATTATTTGATTTCTGAGCTCTGGCTTTCTCTTCCCAGCCCACTGGTTGTTTAAAAATAAAAGAGGGAGCTGGAATAGCTGTCTTTATGGAAATGGTTGATTTTTGCTCAGCTGGATATAATGTCATGATTTAAAAGCCTCCAGCTCCTTTCTTGTGAAAGGACCTTTTTTTTTTTGTTCCTCTTAGCACTAGTACCTTTTCTACCACTGGCTTTCCAGTGATGAATAACATGGACGTGGCCCCAGTCCAATGTCTTGTCCTCAGCTGAGGAGCAGGTTTCACACAGGGCAATTTTCCCAGCAATCAGTCTAAATAAAGCAAGAAATCGTTCACTGAGCTCTGCTTTGGGACACTCTTAGGTCAGGAAGTGCTGAATTTTGTAGTTCAGGAGTTGATTTTGCATTTCACACATTAGAAGGTGTTGTTTTGGTGTAAGGATGAAGCCCCATGCTTTGGCTGTGGGGAAGTGTGTTTAGATGCACGTGCAAGCACAAACATTGGTGCACACCGAGTCATGTGGCAGCAGAAGGGACAAAACCAATGCTCTTTCATTCCCAAGAGCTTGGTGAAGTCCAGTGAAGACTTTATCTGGCCCACATTTTTCCAGCATCTAATTTCTAGTGGTTCTAGGAAAACTTGCTTTTTTTTTTTGCACGTCAGCTGTGTGGTGACGCTGATGTCATTGTGTGTGTGATGCAGCACTAAATCCATTTGCCAAACGAGACGCTCTTAGTCCACAGAGAACAGTCGAGTTTCTGGAAAGCGCTGCGCAAGAAGCAAGGGAAATTTTTTGCTGGGATGGAGTAGTGCAGCCCAGAGGGTGGGTGGGGGCCCTCTGAGATAAAGATGAGAGTCCATCTGCAGTGGGCAGACAGAGCAGGCAAAGACCCAAGTGCTGTAATCAGCACTGACCCTGCTGTGTTTGAGCTTTAGGGTTACCGACGTGTCGTGACTCAGCAAGAACAGTGGTATCAAAAAAGTGATGAGTCATAGTTTGCTAGTTTGCATGCCAGGGGATCGTTTGCCAGAAGTTTAAATTCCTTTAAATGTCTTAACAAACATGAAGCAGCTGCTGACTCATGCTGGAGCCACCATTTCCCCCCCCTTGCCCCCCTTGGCAGCTGTACTTACATGATAGATTTTTCCAGGGACTTCCACGAATGCAGTGGGAGTAACAAGCCATATTTGTGAAATGTTTGGGAGTGTAAATCCAAATCCGTTTGGATTTGGGATGAAATTGTTGGTCATGTGCTGGTAATTCTAACTTAGTTACTGCCTTGGATAAACATCAGTGTAGCAACATGTGGGCTGTGTTAAAGGCACTGCAGCCCTCGTGCTCCCAGTGAGTTTAACCTGGATATTGGGATATTCTACCTTTTCAAATGGCACACACTTTCTTTTCTCACTGTGTGAAATCGAGTCCTTTGCTCTCTGCTAGTAGAAGGCCCATTAACAACTGGAAAAATAAAGCAGATAGGAGTATCATGCTCCAGGTGTGGTGTTCAGACAAGCTTAGAAATCCTTAGAATTCCCGTTACGTTTGGACATCTCTGAGCTTCAGCTTGGTTGCTGCTGGGGAAAATTTATTTTTTGCCAGCAGCCAAAGAGGCTGACTTTTGATCTCAGTGGAAGCTGGTTATTTGAGTACTTCTGCATCCCGGTAGTGCCATGGATGTGGCTATGGCTCAGTGCTTGTCCCGTGTTCCCCGCAGGCCAACGCGGATCCGTCGGTGATAAACTGCCTGCACAACCTGTCTCGCAGGATCGCCATCGTCCTGCAGCACGAGGAGCGCCGCTGCCAGTACCTCACCAGGGAGGCCAAGCTCATCCTGGCCATCCAGGATGAGGTGTCTGCCATGTCAGAAAGTGAGTGCTGAGCTTTGGGCAGGAATCTGTTTGTCCAGGAGCACTTCTGCAGGGAAGTGCTGATTGTGCCGCCTTACTTTTGTGGCCAGGATCAGCACGGACAAGTTGTGGTGCTCTTCAGCATTCTGGCAGCTTTTAACTGAATTTTACCTCATGCAAGATCACTGTCCTTACGCAGAGATGTGAGTTTAGAAGTAAGGTGTCTTCTTTGCTTTTCTTATAGCTCAGTTCAGCACAATCTCAGGAGACTGTGCACTGAGCCATCCTGTTTGGATCTGCCTGTCAGGCTGAGATGGAAGAGCTCACATGGAACCTGCTTCACCCAACCTAGAGCAAGTTTTCCGTGCTGTGTGCTGAGTCACCAGACTTCTTGTGTGGAAGCTTCTACAGTTCTTGTTGTTACCATGGCTGGCAAATAGTTACAGAGTTTTTATAGACTGCACTTCAGGAAAATGCACTATAATAACATGCACTATTTAAGGTGATGTCTCTCATCATCTTGCTGCAAGCATTAAAAATTAAAATAGCATCTATAAAAACAAAGCATTTAAAATAGTCATTTGTCAAATTCACAGTTACATGTGCTTAACTGAGTTGAGGTTTAGGAGAACTTGGCAATAATTCACTGTTATTATTTTAACATGTAACTTGAGTTATTCTAAAAGCTTTGAAGGATAACTCTAGATTAAAAAGAGACAATTTCTGTCCCTCAGATACTGGTTGGTACCTGGTGGGGGAAGAGGGAATCAGCTGAAATGCTTTGAAATCAATTGTTTGCTTTCTTGTTTTGAAATTTTCTATAGCCACAGAAGGGCCACAGTCACCTTTTCATCACATCCTACCCAAGTGCAAACTGGCCAGAGATCTCAAAGAGACATATGACAGGTAAGTGGGATTTTATTCCTAGTTCCCAGTATGCTGCTCCTCACTGTAACCTTCTGGCCTTGTTCCTTAGGATATTATCCACCTCCTCATGCTGTTGACTCATTGGGATTTGGGTTTTACACCCGGCAGAGCAATGTGAAGCCTAGCAGTCAGGGGAAATGTTGGCAGAACTGCTATCCTAATCATCACCTTGGTCTGTCTTTGATATCTTGTGGTTCCTCAAAGTTGGTGATGTCTGTCACAGCTTTAAGAATTAGTATTTTCTTCCTTAGCAATTATAAGTGAATTGTAGAATTGAAAAGTGTCATAGCATGGATATTATATCACTGCAGAAGTGCTCCAAACCTGCGGCTGAGAGGAAAGTGCTGCATGAGCACTGATGGCAAGTCAGGTACTGCCCTGGCTTCATTTGGTTACACTGTACATGTCTGGACAGCGAATTTGGATCAGATGCTGAGACTTTCAGCAGGATGGAAGGTGTAACATGCTGTTTCTTGACAGGATCAGAAGTTCTGGCAAAGATTTCAAAGGAGCTGGTGTTGAATTTGAGCAGGAGCCGACTGGCTCCTCAGGAGGAGAGGCACCTCCATCCAGGATATGTGCTTGGGGAAGGGCCTTGACAAAGGGACACAGAAGGCTTGGGTGGGGAGGGAGATGCTGTGCCCCTTGCTTGGGGTGTTTGTCAGGGATTCAGAGAATTAGGTTGGAGCTCCTTAGGGCACATGGAGTGATATCAGACGAACCCTTTATCCTCCCTGGCTTGTGGCTCCCCTTGTGCAAAGGGGATCATTGCAAAGCCATGTGGGGCAAGGCACTGGGAGCCTAAAGAATTTAATGGTTGCAAAGCACATTAGAAAATTAATAAGCTGCTCTTTGTTATGTTTAAGAGCTATGAATTTCAGCTTGTTTGAAGGAATGTGGTGTATTGTTCCACACAACTCTCACAAAACATTTACTAACAGTTCAAAAACACTTTTTGTGTAGCCTGTGATTCTAATATTAAATTTACATTTTTCTGTTCCTCCTAGGCCTATGTGTTTGTGACAGGGCAAATTCTGATGTTGTTTCTAAACATTTTAGGGACACAGTGACATCTTGTGGCATTTAGATGTGACTGGAGCAAGACACAGCCCAAACTAATGGACTGTGCTGATATGACCCATGAGATAAGGAGGAACAGACTGAGCACGGAGAAGCACACTTTGGTATTGCCCCCCAGGTGTAAAATAAGGCAGTTTCTCCCTCATTTAGGCATTGTGAGTGGGGGAGAAGTGGTGCAAGTTAGATTTTGACACTTTTGTGTTGGTAAAAATATAAAAGTGCCGGTGTGCTTTATTGTAAAGCTGTACTTGAAGAGTAGCTAGCAGTGTGATTGTCTGGCTGGGTGATAAGGTAGTGTTCTGCAGTGTTTTTCCATTAATATTTCCTATGAGAGAATTAGAAGTGTGGTTATTACACCTATATCAGATGAGTTGAGAGGAGCTGAAGCACCTTGCCAAGCAGGCATAAAATTAAATATTTTTTTTTTTGTAAGGTAGAAGTGGTCTAGATATAGGATTTTTTTCTGCAAGTCCAAGCTGAATTAATTATTCCTGTGTGGCAGCAGCTTTGGAGTGAAGTCTGTGTGGTCTTGTGTGGAATGAGGGTTAGTCATAAGTGTCATGAGGTTACAGAAAAGGCAGATAGACAAGAATCCACAAAATAAAAGTCTTGTCTGTACGATAGGAACCAACCCCACTGGGGATTGTAAAGCCCCTGCTTAATGAATATTGCATCCAGTTTTGGCCACCACATTTCCAGAGAGATTTGGGCCACCTAGAGAGTGTGGAGGAGTGAGAATGACCTCAGAGGAGAGATAGAAAGATTTGGTCTGTTGCTTTTGGAGGAGGAAGGACTGCTGGGAAGGGTAAACCTTCAAATACATGCAGTAACAACGGGCTGGTTTAATTGACAGAGACTTCTGGCATAGCCTTTGGCTGTAGGAGAACAGGGAGTGAGGTGGAGAGAGCACTTTGAATTGCAGATGGAGCCCGGCTTTCTGCTGGAGATTTGCTCAAACCAGCATTTCCTAGTGCCTGCTGCTTTCTGCAACTCCAGCCCCATTTCCAGGGCTGCTCCAGAGGTGCTGTCGAGCCCTTGGTTTCCTGTAGATGGTGCTGAGGTATTTCAGGCAAGACCCAACATGTCCCTGAGCAATTTGGTGTGTGCAAAACCACAAGTGTGTGCACCTTTTCATGGTTCAGGATGCTCCTTGTGTTCTGAATGAAATGCCTGAGTTTTACGAGGCAGGATCAGTGGCCAGGACATCTTGACTGTAACGCTGTTGCTGCTCTAGAAATGGAGTGTTATTAAACAGCTTAGAGGTAATCAACAGCCAGTCCCTGGGACCTTTTTGGGCTCTAATGGAGAGAACTAGAATGTTTCTTTTTGATCAGAAAATGGAAAGTCTTCGTTCGTCTTGTCCCCAGACTCCAGCCGTGCTGTGGAGAAAAAAAACCAATGGTTTTAGGCCCAAGAAACTTGCAGTTGCCAACACTGACAGCGCTGACAAATTTGCCAGTGTTACAATGTGTGTCTCTTTTAAGCCACTGTTTAATTTAGGGAATCCAGACAGTTTTCACTGAGTTTTATCTGCAACTGCAGGTAATGTGTGAGCTTGGTAATAGCTAACTGCCTGTCTGGTGTTAGCAAACTTCTCTTAGCTTTGGGTGGGAATAAAAGTGAAAGTTTGAGAATTTTTTGGGGGAGGATTGAATTGTTTGCTTCTTCTTTTTAATACATCAAGAACCTTTATACATTTTTAGTCTAGTGGGATATGAACTGACTGGTAGATCTAGCCTACCTCAGCAGCTCAGGGAGAAGTGGAATAACTATATGAGATTTAATGAAGTATTAGATGTAGCTGTACTGTAAAATATCATCCAACTACGGTTATTTCATCAAAGCACAGTCCACATGTCCTGTATAAGGAAATGTGAAATAATTTCAAAGCTTTTAAGTAGTTACAAATTCTAGGAAACCTGACTCCAAAGCTCCAAGCTCCACCAAACTAGGAAGCATACTATTAATTTCCGGTGTAAATAGAATAAACATAAAATGAGGGGTTTGTATGCAAAAATTCATAACTCCTTTATAAACTTAAAGTGAGATTGCTTTGTGTTGCCAACAGTTATGAAAAAAGCTGCAATTCTCTGAGATAATGCTCAACTCTTGGGTTCCCATTTTGGGGCAGTGGCTCACAGTTGCTGTTCAGGGCACAGCAGAGTAGAGCAAGAAAGCAGTGATAATCCCCCAAAATATTCCCCAGGGTCCTGCAGCTCTGGAGGGGATTTCTGTATATTGAGCAGCTTTCAGCTGATCTCACTTCCCGGAATCAGCCCACGATCCTGCGAGCCAGAGCAAATATTGAACAACCACAGCATCCCCTGATAAGGAGATCCGTGGCTTAACTAGTTTCTGTGTTTCTTTCTGTTTCTTCTGAACTTTGCTCCTTGTGTGTGTTTTGTGAGATGTCTCCTGGGTCTTATGATGGAGGGATATTAAACAGCCTTTTCCTATTTGCTTCTCCCTGTCTCATTTTAGACTCTGATATCCCCTCCCAGTATCCTGATCCGTGTATCCCTCAGTATTGCTTATCAGGTATTATCTAACCAGAGATTAAAGAGAAGTGTTGAAACTAAGTTTTCATGGAATAAAATGAAATGTCTTTGAGGGTTTAAGAGTATGGGGAATTAAGCTATTTTTGCCCAGTTGCTTTTAAAGTCTGTGAGGAAACAGGAAAAGTTGCAGCAGGGTCTCTGGATAGCAGCTAATGGTAGAACAGCAGGCAAAAATCAGTGTAGATAGAATGTAAAATAATGCCTGTCAGGCCAAACATAATGCTCTGAAAAGAGCTTTTGGAATTAACAGCTGATAATTCAGTGAACTGTCAACTCAGTGGAAAAGCTCAGGGTGCAGTAACACTGCAAAAAATCCCCAAAAAATGTGAAGACTCTGTAGGAAAGAAGCAAGGAACAAAGGAGAGCCATCTGTGAATTCCTGGTGTGATTCCTACTGCACCTTGGAATCTTGGTGGGATTCTGGGTTTCCTGTCAGGGGCTACTTAAACTGTGTCCCTGAGGTTCAGGGTGTGCATTGCTGTCACCTTCCCAAAGCCCTGCATTGTCCTGCACTCTTTGCTCCACAATTTGAGTTGGTTAAGGAAAATAAAGGAGAGCTGGAGTACTGTGGCTCTGGAAACTTGTTTATTGGTATTCTGCTGCTGGGTTTTGCTGTTCTCCCTCTGCCCCTCAAATAAGGTGTAAAAGTGGAGGCAAATGTGGATCAGAACTTCACTTTCCAGGACCTTTTGCATAAATCTGTGTGTCTCTGTTGGTGACGTTATTTAACTGCTGTCTGGCCAAGGGCAGTCACATGTGTTGCTGCTAGAGGGTGTAGCTTATTCTTTGTCAAATTATTAGACACTTAAATTATCTTCCATCCAAGGAGGGGCAGGTGAAGGAGAAATCATGTGCATAAAGCCATAATGAAGGCTGGAAATTGTACAGTTGAATGCAAATGCAGAAGGATGAAATTAAGAACCAGATCAGAACTGAAAATCTGGTTTTCTTGGTGTCTTTAATTCTAGACTCTTGTTGTATAGTGCACTGTAGACAAAATTATGCTGTGGAGAGGGTAATTACATAATTAAAGCTTTTGCCTTGGTGCACTTGGACTGAAGAATGAAAGGAACCAACTGGATTTTTTTTCTGTTTCATGAATGTTAAACTATGCAGGGAAGAGATCCCTGCAGGTCTCTCATGTTCTCATGTATTTCTGCTGCTTTTGGGTAATCTGATTGAACACCCTGGTAGCTCTCAGGTGGCCTTTTAAGTCACTTGTCCCAGTCATTTACTGTCGTGTTTTCTGCTGTGAGGATTTGGCCTGGGAGAAGGTGTGGATAACCACAGCTTCAGTGTGCCTTTTCCTTGGTGCATTTTGAGGGAATCCAGCTTTATCTGTAGGTGGGGTGTGTCTGGAGGGATGAGCAGTGGTACTGGAGCTGCAGCTTTTAATGAAGAAAAACGGAGGTGTTTGTGCTTTGCATGTTCCTGCAGGGTCTGGAGCCTCTGAGCAGGTGAGAGGTGATGGGGCCAGAGAGACAGTGGCTCCATCCTTTCAGTTCCTTTTTAAAAAAGGAAAACACATACACTGTCTGCTCCATTTGCAGCTGGAAAAATCAGTGTTTTTTTGGAGTTCAGTGCAAGATATGGGAACAAACCCATGGCCTCAGCTTTTCAAAAGCAGTGTCTGCAGTGAGATTTTTCCCTAATGAGTCTGTTCATGCCCGAGGCAGGAGGGGATCGTGTTTGCTCCCTCACCACTCTGTTGTGGTTTGGTGAGTAGTTACACCAGCAGCCAGAGCTACCCAGTGTTTTTGTTTAAAGCTGAATTTTCAGGTCTCTCTAAACCCTCTCTACAGCTAGATGAACTTGAAAAAGAGCATGTCAGTTTGTGGCCTGCAATTGAACGTTACTTATAAATGGCTAAATCACCACATAAAGAGTTTCTAAGACGTGTATTTGCTGCTGGCATGTTTTTTAATCTGTTTTGTGCAGAGGGGAAATTCGTGGGAGTTATTGACACAAATATGTTGCGAGTCTCAATGCACTTGAATTTAAAATTCAGGCTGCAGTTTTCAAGAGTGCAAACTTTGAAATGTGATTTTAGGCCAAAAAACCCGTTCTTTTGGAAGAAAGTTTAAAATCAAAGGACATCTTCAGAGGTTCGGTTCTCTGGTGTAGACAAGATTAGCTGTTGCTTAAGATAGATTTGTATTATTTGTATTATATTTGGTTGTATGTGTTTCTAACTCAATATACATGAAAAGATTACTGCTTCCTGCCTGCACATTCCCACTGCCTCTGGCACGGCTGTTCCCAGGCTCAGCATTCCCTGTCCACGGGCTGGGCAGTGTTGTGAGGGCTTGCAAGGTGGTACTGGCATAGCTCCTTGTGGTACACTGCCCATTTTAAGTAAATATAGTTCCCTACAGAGGTATATTCCACCTCTTGCCCAGATTTACAGACTCCTGTAAAACCACCTGAATGACATTCATGGCTCTAATCTCCAGCTTTCTGGGTTTTTGTCAGTAAAAGAGGCTTATCGTTGCTTTCGGGCTGAACACGAGGGTCAGAGTTTGTTGTCATTCCCGAGATGTCCATCATTTCCACTCCAATCCTGTTGTCTGAATTCAGCTTAAGGGCTTAGCTTAGTCCCTGTGGTTTCCTAGAATGAAGGAAACATTTAGCAAGCACGTTTGTGATTGCATGTGACAAGCAGGAACAGGTTAGTAGGAAGCAAACACCCTGAGCAGAACTGAAGGAGGCTGTTATTGTGGAAATGGGCTGCTTGTAACAGCCCTTGCCCAGTACAGACATCTTTTCTTTTCCCTTGTAGAGGAGGATGGAAATTGGAGGTGAAAACAATGTGCCCAATTCATCTTTGCCCTTTGCAGCTCTGGCCTAGGGAGTTTTCCTTTGCCTTGGAGTAGATCTTCAAGAAACTTTTAACCTGAGGTACTGCTGCAGTGTTAAGAGCAGAGGGAGCAGAAGTTCAGTGATGAAGTCTTTCAAGCCTCCCCAGAAATGCTGTAGTAGATGATGCTCTGAAAGTACAAGTTAAGGAAGCCCTTGCAGTTGGGAATCAGCTGGTCCTCAGACAGTCTGGGGACAGACAGGGAACGTTCAGTCTTTTCCTGTCCTGATCCAATTCCTGTGCAGAGATGAATATGGATCACTGCTTTCATTTGTGATACACGGTAAATGCATTTATTTTGTTGCTGTTTTAGTCTCTGCACGACAGGGGTGGTTCGTTTGCACATCAACAACTGGCTGGAGGTGAGTTTCTGCCTCCCTCACAAAATCCACTATGTTGCCACCAACTTCATACCCCCAGAAGCAATCGAGAGGAGTCTGAAATCCATCAGGTGAGAGCAAGCTCTGTCCTTCAGGGTGTGGCCAGTCCCTCCTCAGCTCTGAGGGTGGTGCTGCAAGCCTCTGTGGTGGCACAGCTGGGGGAGGGTGTGATGGGCTGTGTGGTGGGGGGCCCTGGGCTGAGTCCTCAGACAGGACTCCCTGAAGCTGCTGCATACGTGGTGCTGTGCAGCCACAGCCTCTGTGTTCTCATGCTGGTTGTACTGAGGTGATGCTGCAAGCAAGGCCTGCACTGTTTGCAGTCTGAGGATCCGTGTGTTCATTTTAGTATTTGACCCAGAAGTAACTCTGCTTTTAGAAGAAAGAGAGCCCAGGCCCTGTGATACCTTATTTCCTGCATTCCGTGTTTGCAGGTCTTTATCCTGCAAAAGTAACTAAATCTTGCTTTTTTCCTTTCTTCTACTCCATTCTGTATTTCAGTAATGCAGATGAGCAGTTTTCAGACTAGTTCTTCATATACTGCCAGCACAGTGCAGTCTTTTTTTCCTTATCCAGTTACCATATAATCCTCTATCCCCTTTTTATAGAGAGCATCTTACCCTGTGACATAAAAATAAGGTCATTTTGAACCCAGTTAGAGCAAAAAGATGATACTAGAAGCTCTTTTTTTTACCATTAGATTGACCCCAGGTATCGTGATGTGGGAATAACTAAGCCTTCAGGACAAGCTGCAGTTTACTGTGCAAATTTATTCTATTTTTCTGCAGGCCTTACCATGCCTTATTACTTTTAAATGATGAGAAGTCATTGCTTAATGAGCTCCCGTTGGACTGCTCTCCTGCCCTGGTGAGAGTAATTAAAACTACCTCTGCTGTGAAGAATTTGCAGCAACTGGCTCAAGATGCTGACTTGGCATTGCTGCAGGTACGGGGAGCTGTCGGGGCTGTGAAATCCCTTTAACTCATGAGGTGTTTTTGTGTGTGCCCGTGGGTTTGTGTGGGGCACGAGCACTTCGGCTCCCTTGGTGTGAGCAGAGGGCACGGGGAGAGCACCAGCTTTGGAGCCTTGGGGAGAGGCTGGAGAAACAAAGGGCACAGCCCTGCAGCCATATCAGAGTGACAGCAGTGCCTGGGGGTCTCTAGTCCCCACTCCTGCTCCGAGCAAGTCCCTTAAAACAGGCTGATGAGAAACTTGTCTGTTCAAATTGTGAGTATGTCCAGGGCTGCCTCCCACAGCCTCTCTCATCCAAGCGTTTGACCAGCAACTTTCCTCGTGTCTAATGGAAGTTTCCCACTGTCCACCTTGTGTGTATTGCCTCCAGTCCCATCCCTGTGCCCCTCTGAGGAGATTTGCTCTGTCCTCTCTGTGCCTTCCCATCTTCCCCAAACCAGAACAAATAATACTCTTGACTTAACCACAGTGGTTTGTCTGGGTTTTGCCACGTTGATGTCGACATGCAAATGGAGGCACCCAAACTGCAAGTGAAAATTTACAGCTGCCATGGCCAAGTAAGTTGCTTCTCCAGGATCTGCCAAGATCTTTTCTGCCAAAGATTTCTGGAGGTCTGTGCAAACCTACGTATCAATTTCCCTTGGTCCCTGAGTGCACAGACTTTGCGGAGTCCCTGGAAGAAGCTCTAGATTAGGCTTGGGCAAAAGTTTTGAGCCAGTTTTTCCAAGCCAGCAGCTCTTTCCAAATGCCTTTTCAATACTGACAACCAGATCTCAAATCTGAATTGCTGGAGGTGTTGTGATGAGCCCTTGGAAAGGCAAGTTTGTGCCGGTGGAGGGAATGAGACTCTGGCACTCACACGAAACACGAGGCTGCTGAGACCCCTATGGATGACTGTGGTCGTTGGGAATGAGATGTTCCAGGACAGGGGAGAGCCACTCCGTGCTACGGGTCAGTTCAGACCCAGGGACACAATCTATGTGACAGGGAGAAGAACACAGCTCATTGTCACACGTGCTCCTCATCATAGGTCTGCACCAAGGGAAAGGTCCTGCTTTGTAATAAAATTCCAGCTCTGCCTACAGTGGTCTGTGGTGTTACTTGGCGTTATTTAGCTATGGGATGAATGAACTCTGGAAATTCCCTTCTGTTTCTGTAGTTTTGTTCTCCACAAAAAAGCACAGTTAAATGCATCTAATGATACAGGCTGGATTTTGTGTCTCGTAGACACTATTTATGTGGCTTTTCCAGAGCCATTAGCAACCACTGACTTGTTTAACACATTAAAATACTTTATGTATTCATTATTGAAATACCTCAGTGCAGTAAGAAGGCAGTGTTGATTTCCTTTATGTTTGTGTCATAGTGGGGGCTGATTCCTTTGTTTCATTTTTCATGTATAGCACTTAATGCATTTTGTGCATAAAGAAAAACAGTTTTTTTGGGGCATGAAAAGTAACTAAACTTCTGTTGATACAGTTTGAAGAAATTCCTTTGAGGCAGGAAATACTAAGTTGCTCAGAAATATGAAGTGAATATCTGGAGATTCATAACCCTGTCAAATGCTTTTTGATGTGCCACATGTTATAGTAAACCACGAATTTATTTTGAAGGCAGGGTGAAAGGATGGAACATTTTTCTTTCATTTCACTTCAGACAAGGTTTTTCTGTCATTGTGTGGAACGTTTGCTGAGAGTTTGAATTTTGCTTTTGCTCCCCTAATTTTTCCCTGTTTTCTCAATGCAGGTTTTCCAGCTTGCTGCACATCTCGTTTACTGGGGAAAAGCAATTATTATTTATCCTCTTTGTGAAAACAACGTCTACATGCTCTCTCCAAATGCCAGTGTCTGTCTGTAAGTAGATGAGTGTCTGTAGCAGCACAGGGGTGAGGAGTGCAGAGGCACCTTCCTCCCCTGACTGGACACAGAGGGGGATCTTTCTTCATGTATGAATTTGCTGACACTCTGCAACACACAAACCATTAGCTGTGCCTGAACTTGCCCAGCCAGTGTGGGCAGGCAGGAGCAGCAGAGCAGATCAATATGCTCCTGTGGTGCTGTGGGCCCTGGAAGCATTATTTAACCCTGGGAAGCTGCTGTTAGTATTTTTAGTACTCTTGCTCACTGAATGTCCATATCAGGAAGGGCTGTATGGACCTGGAGCAAAAGGGAAACATTTACAAAACAAAATGCTTCATGATGAAGTTAAATGGGTGTTTTATAGGACTGTCTGTGTGTCTGGCACAGAGCATCACCTGAATGGAATCAAATCAAGTCAGTGTTGCCATCACTGTCGTATTGTGTCACGCGTTGGCGTTTTTTACTGTGTGCCTTCTCACAGACAGAAGGCAACATGGCCATTTGGAGAGCAGAGGCACTGCAAGGAAGATGTGGAGGCAGTGGTGGGTATTTTTGCTCTGCTGAAGATTGGCAACCCTTCCTGTGCTGGATTTTGAGACGTTTTTAGACTCTGTGTTGGAACTTGGTTATAGGAAAATAGTTTTAAATCAAAACTTCTCTGACGGAAGTATAAAAATAGGGCTGGAAGGGACCTTGAGGTCACTCAGGAACAACTGTGCCTGTGTCATATATGGCAGTGCTGTTCTTGAAGACCTTTGGAGGTGGAAATCTTAGAACAGGTTTCCTAATATTTAACTTGATTCTCCTTCATTTCTAATCAGTTATATTGCTTGTCCTGTCAGCAAAACCAGGTGGACATCCAGAGACTGTGTGTATATCCTGCCCATCCCTGCCTTCTCTAGACTGCCCAGTCCCTGGCCCTTTGGGCAGAGATTGTGCAGGTCTGGACTTTTTATCACTTATATTTTCCTCCTCTGGATTCCCTCCACACCTTGAATAATGTCCTGGAGCTGAATGCAAGTGCAAAAGCTTCTAGTTACTTCTGCAGGATACAACATGCCATGAATATCCTTAGGGTTTTCCTGGATCCCAGAGGATATTTCATTTGGCGTTTGGCACTTCTGTAACGCATACATGGATAAATGTTACCCTGACCAGCACTGTAGAACTGATCCCTGCCTTTCCCTCTCTCCTGCAGTTACTCTCCGTTGGCAGAGGCGTTTTCCTGCCAGTTCCGTGGCCACAACCTGCCATCCATGCTCTCCAAGTTCTCCCTCCCCGTGTCCCTCTCGGAGTTCAAGAACCCGCTGGCGCCGCCCGTGCAGGAGGTAAGCTGGGCAGTGCACAACAGCTCCTTGTCCTCCTGCTCATGAGAGCAAGGAATGGTGCTGCTTCTGGAGTGCTTGGTCAGGAACCTCCTGTTGCAGGTTTAGAAGTTTCCAATTACTGTGTTTCCAACCTTACGATTTGTTGTTTCATGTCCCTGTGCCAAAAAGCGGTGGGGATGTTCAAGGTGAGCAAAACCAAAGCACAGCCCTAAAAAAATGTTAGAATCTTTGTTTTCCTGGAGTGATGCAGTAGGGAAAACTGAAACTCCGTTTAGTCTGTTGCAAACTGTCAGTAATTAGTAGGGCTTGAGTGCAACTTTGTGGATTCCTCACAATCACATTTAATTTTATTCCATCTGCTCCAAGTTCACAGTCTGATTTTGAAAGCAGACTGTCTGTTCACTTAGTTTTGCTGTGAAACTGGAATTGCTCAAAGGCTGTTGGAGGAAGTAGACTCAGCATGGAGTCAGCAGGAGTCCATGTGTTACAGCATTAGGTTTTTAGTGTTCAGATTTGGGTTAATAATGTATGGATTTGGGATTTGTGAGCTGTTTTGCTCACACATCAGTCATGGCTCGTGGCATTTCTGGGAACTGTTGATGTGCAAGAAAGAGCTCAGTGATATGAGGTCTCCTGTCTGACACTGTTCTGTTCCCAGATGAAGGGGCTCGGACCTCTGAGCACAGCTCAGGGTGGCAGAGGAAGCACAGGCAGAGTTCTCTGGGTGATGTCTCTTGGTGTTGTTTCTGGCCTTCAGGCTTGGATGACCTGCTGGCTGCACGAATTCAGCCACTGCTCAGAGCCAGGGAAGATGAACATCATCACTTGCGCACTCGGGCACAACTGGGAGGGAAGAATTTGTTGTAATTACAGGTTGGCAGAGATGGTGGTCAGAGATAAAGATAAGTCATGATGTAGGTCTAATCCCAATAGTATGTGCTGGTCAGCTGCCACCTTGGGAGGCAGGGGAAGAGCAGGACTTCACAGCGGGTACAGACAAATCAGTGTCCTGAAAATTGAAGCTGAAATCATAGCATTAATTTTATTCTAGCTGCAGGAGACATTCTCAGTACTCCTTTTAAAATTAATTGCTTGCCCTAATACTTCTCCTTCAATACTTCTGGCTGTTTTCAGGCATCCTACTTTTGTTTAAAAAACACAAATAAAGGTCTGCCTGGAAACAACGGTGTGATAAATGCTGGCCAGAGCTGATGGAGTGCTGATGTGGCTTTTTAGCTGCTCACCTGTCCATGGTGGCATCCTAAAGGTCAGCAGCACGGCTGGCTTTCGGCATCCTTTCAGCCTGTGTGGAAGGATGAAGAATGATGCTGTGAAAAGCTACAGGCTGAAAAGGAGACCTGAGAACCGTGGTTGCAGGAGAGTTGGGGCCATATTGGGAAGGAGTGTGTGTGTGGAGATGCAGCCCACCGTGCACTGGTGGGCTGTTCAGAGCCATGGCAAGTGGCTTTTTGATGAAGCAAAGTGTGACAGCTCTTGGGGGAGTTTAGACTGGAGAGAGTTTCTAGATGTGTTCACATCAGTACATTTTATTCTACTTTGATTTACCCATGTAGGACTCTGTATTATTTTTTGTTAGGTACTAGCCTTTTAAGAGAGATGACTCCAATCCCTGTCCTGAAGTGATCAGGCTCCAATTGTAATTAACAGAGATCCAGTCAATACAATTAATCTAATGAGATGTGAACGAGTTTTTGTTCCACGGTGCAGTGATAAAAGATGCTGTACTCTGAACTGTAAATATTGTCAAATATGCTTTGCCTTTGAAAAAAATTGACAAAGTTGGGACCTTTGCCTGTAGTTTTGTTCTTTGTGTGCACAGGAGGGGATGTGAGGTTTTTTAGCTTTGAAGATTTTCAGTAGTTGCCTGTTACCTCGTGCTTTCCATCAGGCTGAGGGCACTGCCTGTGCTTCTGAGGGTCATTTGTGCTGGAAGGTCAGTACTGTGGGAGGGGGTGTATCTTCTGCAGACACTGTTGTTGGTTCCATGGCATCCTTCCCATTTGATTCTTGTCTTAAGCATGGGATTGGCTCCCTCCTTTTGGCATCTGCTTTTGGATGCGTAGAGAATACAGAAGGCATTAGTAAAGCCCAAGATAAGAAACAGGAGAGCTCTCAGAGCCCCTCCTCCTGTCTTTATACAAAAGTATTTGAAAGGGGACAAAGTTATTTTTATTTGATTACTGTTGCATGGGTGGAATTCCTCCATTCCTTCGGGTGGATGAACAAAATGACGCTCATTTTTATATTTGGGCTGCTGTGGTATTTTTTGGCTGGTAGGAGGTACCAACAACCTGCAAGGACAGGACTGCCTTGAAAGGTGGAGTGCGTGTCTACAATCTGCTTTTGGTGTCTGCCAGTCCAGTAGGCAGGAGATCTCCAGGGAGTGATGTCTGCCAGCCCTGCCAGTGCTCTCAGCTGTGCTCTATGCCAGAGACAGGAATCCTTGATCATGCCATCTTGGTCTCTTTTCTTGCCTGGGATGCTGAGCAGTGTACTGCAGTTGAACTCTGGTCGTATATCTCTCAGCTGAGAAGATTTTGGTGTTCCTGCTACCCTCTCTCTGTGTTGCCTGCCGTGCTGGGGTGGCTGTGCTGCAGCAGTGTGAGGTTGAGCCCACACCTACACCTCTGCTGATCTTATGATATCTGGGTGCTGCTGAGCCCAGGCCCTGTTTTTCCTTTGCACTCCCAGGTATGTGCGCACACACACCTTCCCTCCTCTCTTCCCTTTGCTACAGCTCTGGCTCCTGTCCAGCCTGACTCCATTCATTTAACTTGTTTCAACTGCACTAGTTTTCTGCCAGGTTAGCAGGTGGAATTCGCTCGGGGAGATCCATCGAGCTCCAGGGCTGGCGCAGAGTGAGGGGGTGATTTCTGCAGACCCTGTGCAGCTGTGGGGGGTGAGGGGAGTAGAAGTGTTCTCCTCTTCTCACAGGGAGTTGTCTATTGACTCCACCAGGCTGTGCAGTGTCACCAGGACTCAGCAATCCAGTGCAGCCTGGGACTGTCCTGGCTCTCACCACGGTGCAGCCACTGGGTGGGGAGATCCTGAGAGCTGATACAAAAAGGAACTCCTGCTCCCTTTTAGTGTTTTTACTGGAAAAGAAGCAGTTTGCATCTCCGCTACCCCGACCCCAGAGAAACTGTCCCTGTTGTGCTGCCTGTGACTGCTAGTTCCTGTCCCTGTGGCACAGCCTTGATGTGAGCACAGAGCACACTGGAGCGGAGCTCTGGGGGGCTTGAGAGAGCTGCGCATCTCTTCAAAACCTCCTAGGAAAGCACAGAAGTTCTTGGTAACCTAAAGCCTGGACAGGATCTGTACCAGGCACTGTCACTGGTGCATGGGAAGGCTTCATTTAACCTGCTTTTCAGTGCAAGGCTTTCTTTGCACAACATCAAAGTTTTACACCCAGCTGCTCTGCACTAAGTTTCTTTGCAGACCAAGAGCAGGGAATGGTGCTTGTGGATTCCCCTCATCCATGCACTGTGACCTCAGCTAGAGTATCTGCTTCAGGAGAAGCTAGAACATCTCCCTACCCTGCCTTCAGCAAAGGTGGACCAGCAGGAGGGATCCTTCCACCACAAGGTCCAAGGAGAATTCCTGGGTGAACCAGACATCTCATTTCCTTCCTGCATCCATAATGCACGTTGTTATTGTTGTGGTTCTCTAATTCTCCCTTGATGGGATGTGGATAACTGCAGGAAAAAAAACAGATGGGAAAGCATGACAGCTGCTGCCCAACTAAATCTGTTTAACTTTTCCCTGTTGTTTTAGTAAGTCTGGCCATCCTGCAGGGAGTCAGGCACTGGGGGAGATGAGGCCGCTGCCTTCTGCATCCGGAAAACGTGCTGCGCTTTGTGTGGGGCTCGGTGCAAAATGAGCCCGAGTGTCAGGGGATAGAGTGGGAGGGGAGCTGCCAGCACACACTGAATAGGCAGCTGTGTCTTCAGAGGGCCACACTGCTCGTGGGACTGCTGTGCCGGGCATCTGGAAGGCATTAGGAGTCACGGGAGCTTTTGCTGGGAAAGGTAGAGAAGTGCTATTAAGATGCATTTATATTCAGTTGGACTGGGTATGAAGTCAGGGAGTTTAGCACAGTAAGTTAAAAAAATGTGTTCTTGCTAGGCCTAAATGGAGGGAATGGTCAAGCTGAGAATTTAGAGCTGTTACCTAATGATTAGACAGTAAATGTTTCATACTACATTAGTAGGAGTTTTCAGAGTCTGTTTTCAGTAAAACAGGGAGAAGCTTTAATAGCTGATCTGCCTTCCTTAAAACAGCGTGGTTTGAATGCTAAAGAAACATAATATATTTCAGCAAACATCCCTGCACCCTGTTGACTTTGAAGGTGCCATCCTACTGAACCATCCTACAAGGCAGCCTTTAGTTCTCAAGTTGGACCTTGAAGAGTGCATTTGTCAAATAACTGGATGATCCAGGCTGGAGAAAGGGGCTTGTGTGCTTCAGTAGGCAAAGCAAGCTGTGTTTTAACTGAGAGTGTCTCCTCATGTAGTGAGAAACAAGCTAGGATTGAATGCTCCTGGGATGCTCTTTTGCCTTCCCTTTCCTGAACCTGTTGCTGCTCCCAGTTATCCTTAGCTTTTTAGCCCAGGGAGAGAAAACAGCCTTGAAGAATCCTTGCAGGAAATGTGTTTTATTTAACACATTTCTCAAGAGTTTTACAAGTGCTCCCCTTGGTTCCAGAGGGTAGAGAATAAGGAATGCTGGATCATGTCCCTCCAGCAGTTGGGGCTGAGCTTTCCTCTGGCCATCCCAGCCTGCCCAGCTGGGCTGACATGCAGTGCCCATGTTTTTGGGAGCCAGTGCAGCATCTCTGCCTGTGTCATTCAGCACAAAGCAGGGCATTGTCCCAGTGCCTTCCGTGCTGCCCTGCACGGGCTCTCCCTGTGCCTGGGCCCTGCTGTGCCGTGGGATGGGAGAGGCAGGCGATGGGATCAGCCTGGGCTGGTCCGTGCCAGCAGGAACAGACCAGATGCTGTGGCAGACAGGACCCCTCAGAGCTGGGAAGAGGCAGCATGGGCAGATGGGAAGGATGAAAAGGAACATGGATGAAATTTGGAGTGCGTTGGTAGTTAAATTAAGCAACAGAGAGTGTTTCGCTTTGTATTTCCATCACGGTCCTGGTGTTTCAGCCAGAAAAGGCTGGCTGTGGATTCCTGCTGTGCCAGAGGATGGCTGAGGGAGCAGGGGCAGTCCTGGGATTGAGGTATACCCTGTCTGGGGAGCTACTCCCTGCCCTTCTGGCTTCAGCAAGGAGCCCAGCTCTGACCAAGTAGGCTGAGACCAGACACGAAGATGACCCTGTAGTTCTGGGGGAGGAGGAGCATTTCTGAGAGCCAGCACAGCACAGATGGCTCAGGGAAGCCTCTGCTCCTGCAGACCTGCCTGTAAACTCCATCAGAGCCCAGGAGGAGCACGTGGAGAGTGGATGGAAATTCACTGTTGGTGACAAGAAGGCCACGCAGCAGAAGGTGTTAGCAAAGCCTCTGCTAGACTTTACCTGTGAAAACGCTCCTGCTGGTGAGAAATGGGCTTAAACCCAGCAGTGGAATGGTGTGACGCACATCTGCAGTGGTGGCACAGAGCACACCACTGGGGCAGGGCCCAGCTGCAGGACCCTGCAGCACTTGGGCTTCTTCTAGGACTGGATTTTAAGAGGTACCTAACTCCTGCTGAAGTTTGTCTTAGTACACATAACCATCACGGATCATCAGTCTCTCTGGTGTAGGGAGGATTTTTCAGGCTCACTTGAGTATGGAAGAAGTTTCCTCTAGTTCTGAAGTTGGTCACAGCCCATTTCCAGGTGGCTGTCTAGATATTTCCACAAGAGCAGAGACGTGAAGGTGCAGGATTAGAGAGTGTTGCATAAGACTTTCCATGCACTTGGAGCTGTAACTAAAGCTCTTTCTGTAACTCATGAAACCACCAGAGTGACCAGTGGAGGTGGGTCTGGGTCGGGCTTCTGCAGGTCTGGTAGAGCCTGTCTTACTGTCTCCTTGAGTTGCCTTGGGTTTTTCCAGGGTTGTTTTGTGCTGTGAATTGTGCAGACCTCTTTCATTTGCTAATCAGACATTGCTGTGTGCCAGCAGATTGGAAATTTAAGCAATATAAATGAGACATCTTTCCATCCAGGCCTGCATCTGGAAGGAAGGTTTTCAGCAACATAATCACTGGATAAACCTCCTTGCTCTTCCAGGCTGACTTCAGATGTTAGCTGATGACTGTGTCTTTGGTGTCTTTTGCCAACCTTCCTCTTCTGTAGATTTTTTATTAAACATGTAAAATGAACTATGGCCTTTCCAAAAAATACGTGTTTGAAGGCGATCCCAGGTAATATGTTTTAAGGTTAAAATCCATTGAGCCCCCAAAAGTGGTAATCCTTGAAAAGGCAGGGTGTGGGTCTGTCTGCAAACAGAAGAGGCTTCTCTTGTGATTTGATAGCAGAGGAGGAATTGAGAATTATAAGATTTATGGAAAAAGGAAAATTATGTGGGCTGATGAACTTGGGTTTGGGGCTTTTATTGAGATTTGGCCTGTTACCCTGATGATTAATGCAGCAGAGTGAGCTTCCTTCTCAGAGCCTGAGCTCATGCTGCATGTGTTTCTCTCACCAAAACAGTGTTGGTTGCTATGAAATCCCCAAACAGCTTTGTCAGTGAATCAGTGTTCTCAGAGCCCTCGGCTATGGGGAGGGTTGCCTGCAGTGATATGAAAAGGCTTTTCATGCAGAAATCAGACACAATGATGCATTTTGAATGCTCCTCCCAAGCTCCTGGAAACAGGCCATGCCAGGATCCTACAGACACTTTCCCCTGGCTCTGCCCACTGCAGAGCGGCCTTGGGGGGCGTGGTGCAGCTGCTCTGACACACGTGCTGTGTGTGTTTGGTACGAGAGGCATCTCTCAGTGCTCGTGCACCTCTTGCCTGCCTGCACTCTGAAACCCCGTGTGCCTTTACAAGCTTTGCCTGTGTTATTGTAGCAGGAAATGAGGGATACAGACCCTCTGCATTGAGAGGGGACTCCCTGGCAGCACAGCCTGCTGGCCCTTGCCAAGGCTTCTGCTGCTGCTGGTGGTGCTGTTTCTGTATCAGGGCCCTGGCAGGCTCTGATCTCCAGAGCCTCTCCCATGGCTACTCGGCAGTTTCCCATCTCACATCCTATTCCTGGGTACCTCTCCTGGTTTCTTCAGCTCTGCCCCATCCCCCTGCCCTCTCCCAGCTCTCTAGGGGAGTCTGCCCTTCAATCTGCCCATGTGGGACTGACCCTTTGGTGATTTATTTTAGTGGCCCTTGTGTAGAAACCAGCAAACTGGGGCAGGGCTGGTTCCTTGGAGGTCACTGGCTGTGCTGGGCAGTGTTGCACAAAGACACGATGATCATTAAAGGCTCCATTTCAGCCTGAGACCCCACACAGGGCTCT
Organism: Cephalopterus ornatus; assembly: GCA_013396775.1. Taxonomy (NCBI): domain Eukaryota; kingdom Metazoa; phylum Chordata; class Aves; order Passeriformes; family Cotingidae; genus Cephalopterus; species Cephalopterus ornatus. Next base: position 426,578 of record VZRE01012908.1, on the reverse strand, counting down.
GGATGTGAGAAATGTTTGTGCCTGGTCACCTTTTCTCGATTGGAAAAGAGGTAAACTCTCCTGTGGGGTGAAAAGCCTTTCTCATTGACTGGTTAAATCACGAAGTCTGACCTTTGTGTGTTGTTTTGCCCCTGTATTTCATTTCCTGGGTGTTAAATCCCCTGTTTCTCCCTCTGCAGACCCAGCTCATTCAGATGGTGATCTGGATGCTCCAGCACAGGCTCCTGATCCAGCTCCACACCTACGTGTGCCTGATGGTGCCCCCGAACGAGGAGGATCTCCGGGCCCAGGAGGAGGACATGCCCTTCACTGCCAGAGTGGGAGGCCGAAGTTTGAGCACCCCCAATGCCCTCAGCTTTGGTTCTCCAAGTATGAGCACACTTGTCTCTGCTGTTTTAGGCTCCAGCTCACTCCTGGAGCCCTGCCAAGGGCCAGCAGGCCTTGATAACGAGACCACTGCTCTCGCTGGAGTGCTTGCTAATTAGGCCCAGCCTTTCTTAAATTCACACTGGTCACTGGTGAAAGTCTTAAGGACTAGTAGACCTTGAATACTTCTTTTTAAAAAGAAGCAATGCTTTGTAATTTGCCAAGTTCTCATTTGGTCATATGAAAGATTGTTGTGAGAGGTACTTCTATTTTTGTTTTTAAAGCAGCTCCCTCCTCCCTTGCTGCTCCAAGCAGTAACCCCGTGTTCCTCTGGCTGCACCACTGTTACTGCCCAAGCTTTGGATTTCAGGAGAGAAAGAAAGCTGAGAATTTGTTTCAAACACTGGTTTCTGTGGGCTGTGGAGCCACCTGAGGAGACACAGAGCTGGCTGTTGTTATCACAAATGATTGATTTCTGTTTGTGTCTCCTGACTTCTTTAATCTCAGTGCCATTCTTCAGGGTGATTCCAGGAAAGCATTTTTTCAAGAGCATGAGTCAGATACAACGCTGAAATCCCCAAACTTTCCTGCCTGTGCTGTTCTGAGCAGCGTTCTCAGGTTGGGTATGGGGAGAGATCCTCTGTACAACTTTGAGCTTTACAGAAGTCATGACTTAGGGCAGAAATCTTGGAACGTGAGTCAGATAAGTCTGTGATCTGCTTATTCTGGCTCACTCACAAGAGGATATTGCTTCTTGGCCTTTCTGCCTGCTCCCACTTTCTGTGCTTGTTAGCCTTTTCGTGTTACCACTTCACAGTATTCCAGCAGAGCTGGCTGGGAATTTTCTTGTCAAATGTTTTTTATGGACCGTTTATGGTCTCCAGAAGTAGAGTTTTCCACACAAATCGATGACTTTGTTGAAACATTTGAATTTCCCATTGAGAAAACCGCCGTGTTGTCACAGGACTAATTGCAGTTTGACGGGGCATTTGGAGAGCCACTTTCTCTGCTCCACAAATCTGAAGGCATTAGTTGGAAAGGCTGCATGGGAACAGCCTGAACTGGTAATCTTTGCATCATTATGCCGAGGAATATAAAGATTGTGTGTATCTCTGTCTCTCCCCCTGATAGCCAGTAGTGATGACATGACTCTGACAAGCCCTAGCATGGATAATTCCAGTGCTGAGTTGATACCTGGTGGGGACTCCCCCCTGAATAAGAGGATGACGGAGAATCTCCTCGCCAGCTTGTTGGAACACGAGCGGGAAGCGATCCTGAACGTCCCTGCTGCCCAAAATCCTGAGGATCTTCGCATGTTTGCAAGGTGAGGAGTGAGAATGCAACTTTATTGGTGGGGACTCAGCCAATCCCTTTAGCCTGGGGGCTTGGAGGATACATTCCTTTGGGTTTGTCCCCCTTATATGTATTTCATCTGTGCTCTGCAGTTTTTGACAGAAACTAATTCACGTGGCACAAGAACATTTGTTAACAGAGTGTTACCTGGGTGTGAGAAGGAGCATCAGGGCCTATGGTTGGACTCAAGTGTTTGCCTGCCAGTTTTTTCCTGTGTCCACACGTGGCAGACACAAAACTGCAACAGCCTGAAAAACCCTTCTGAGCAGGCAAAGTGAGGAAGACCCAGTGATGCTGACGCTGCCCTTTTGTGTCTGTTCTTTTGAGGGTTTGTAAACTCCCTGCAAATCTGAGACAAGGAGCCTGAGACACAGAGCCAGCCTTGAAACCTTTTGCAGAGCAGTGTGCGAATGTTTCAAGGTGTGTTTTGCAGCAAGGAGAGCTCCCTGTGTTAGGTTAATTACATTAAAGGCATTAGGGGGTGTGATTAGTAGCACACATTTTGTCGTTATTTCCACACAACAATAATACACACTGTGTGGTTCTGCACGTGCTAAAATCAGAGTGACTTCCTGAGCATCCACCTGAGAAGGAGGGAGGGAGGGGAGGAAATGCTTTTTCTTCGTAAGGATTGCGAAACTCAGTGGCATCACTGGAATGCAACTTTCACTGGTTTTCATACTTGTGGAGCAGAAAACCACCCGAGGCCAGGGCTGCAGCTGTTCAATACTCCTGGATTCAGTTGGTAATCCCCTGGAAATCTGGTTCTCACCCTGGGGTGGATACAGTCGGGTAGCCCAGGGAAACTGCAATAGCAGGAAAATACTTTCCTTGTCTGCAGCAGAGGGCTGCAGAGTCCTTGCAGGGCTCAGGGACTTTGACAGAGCTCTCAAAGCTTGTGGGTAGTTAGTGCTCTCTGAATCACTCACCTCCTTCATCTTCTGCAACTGTTCAGAGGATATTCTCTGATTGACAGGCAACATTTTGGCCATTTGAGAACTCTGAAGTGGTTTTTCCCTATTACCAATTAAGTCACTACAAAACCAGTGAGAAAAGAAAGTAAAAACAAAATCATATTTAATGATATCTTAAGACAGAATTTGTGGGGGACTCTTTGGACCAGTTCAGTGCCAGTGCAGATTCTTATTTATCCTAGGGAGAGGAAAGCATGTTGTCATTGCTCCCCTCTCACTTCCCTCATCTGGGTAAAGCAGCCATTTGGAAAAGCTTTGGAATTGCAGATGCAAAAAATGACTCTGATTCCTTAGTGAAAGCAGCTGCTGTGACGAGGCACCTGAGTGACGTTAATTGTGCGGTTTGCTCCTGCACCAGGTTCTTTTGCAGATCCCCAGCCTGGCCTTGCTGGGTCTGAATTTCCAGTGTGCTACAGCTTGAATTGACAAGTGCTCAGGGTGCTCTCAGGAGCACTGAGGAAGGGAGAAGTCCTGTGGGCACACAGAGAAATGTTCGTGCAAGACCCTCTTGCTTACCAGGGGCTGCATTAGACACCATAACTTGGAGGTTTTGGGTGTATTTTCTCTCTTCTTGTGCCATAACCCTCAGAAATGAGCTCAGCTGCTTCCCAGAGCACAGTGCTGTAAATGCAGAGCTCGTGCCCTAAATATCCTGTGCCTGCCCTTCCACGGGGGGCTGTGTGCACAGATTTTCCTGTGCTGATGCCTCTGAGCCCGTTCCTCGTTACACAGACAGCACAAAGTGCTGCTGCCTGGCCAGGGCTGTGCACAGCCCCTCTTTGCAAGGCACAGACCTCCAAGGGAAACAAGGAACACTGGACTTGGCTCCAGCATTGGCTGCATTAACCCTCGTGACACTGGATGGGAATTGAAATCCGAGTTCTTTCCTTGGGTGCAGCTGGAGGAGGGTTGGCATGTCCCTCCAGAACAAGCTTGAGAAGGAGACAAGTTCCTTTTGAGCTAATCTTGGGTAATGTACACAAAGCATTCCTCACTGCACGTTAAGCAGTGCTTTTGAAGAAGTCTGAGGCTTCACTCGTGGCTTCTCTCCCAAGCCATGGGTGTGGAGTTGCTTTCAGGATTTAATTCTCTTGCTCTCAGATGGGGAGATGAGATCCTTTACTCCACTTGGAATTTCTCATTGGCAGCACCAAGCTGTGGACAGTTCTGCTCCATTCTCAGGCAGTGCTGTGGAGGGACATCTCCTTGGCCAGAAGTAAGCTAATTCTGTTTGAGTGACCACTCTGAGATAATTGTGGGGGTTTTTTAGTGTGTAAGAACACTACAGTGCTGTTACAGGGGCAGCTCTTACAGCCTGAAGAGGGGAGAACACTGATGAGCCATGGAAAGCAATGGTCTCCCATCACTGCATCTGGATCTGGCCACAGCAGACATAGCTGTGCAGCTTCAGAGGGACTCAAATGCAGTGCCACTGCCCCAAGAAGTGCCATCTTGTGCTCTTTGTGTCCCATAAATGTTCATTTGCCCAAAAAGGTGAAGGTAGTGCCCATCTCCAATGGAGCTGTGAGGCCCAAGTACAGCTTTGTAGATTCCAGTTGGACTTTTGGGAAAAGCTCTTCCCTGGGAGGGTGGTGCAGCCCAGGACAGATTGCCCAAGCATCTGGGGGGATCTCCATCTCTGAAGGGTTTGAGCTTGGCTGGAAAAAGCTACAGCATTGGCAGCAGTCCTGCTGGAGCAGGATGCTGGACTGGACTTTGGAGGTGTCTTCCAGCGGAGATTTTTGTGATATTCTTTAATATCCTCCCTAGCTTTTATTGGAGTGGAAAGTATTTCATCTTGACCCTTTACAGATCCAAACTTTCTGAATGTAGGATGGATTTATTTGTTGGACAACTGCTCAGTGTGTGTTGCTGTGGAGAGCCAGGCTGTACCGTTTGCACAGAACAGGCGAGCACATGGGGCTGGCACAGGGAGACAACACACAAAATCACTTCGGGAACAGCGGCACAAGTTACAAGATACAAACATTTCTGTTGATGCCTTAGGGAACAGCCTGGTTTTGACACACAAGAAGTGACACTGTCCCTGGGAATGGCCACTTTTCAGCCTGAGCAGCAGAAAGCAGCCAGGCAGGTGTTAGTCCTGCAGGGAAAGCAGGAGAGGCCCCGTCCTGCTGCCACGTGAGAACAGACAGGAATGCTCTGGTGGATACTTGGTGTATTTTAGGGCTGTTCCTGCACGAGGGCTGTATGGATGGCTTGGAAAACAGATCATGTCATCTCCACTCAGCTTTACTGTCAGTTGGCATGAAGCTGCACATGGGTAATGGAACACGAGCTGGAGTGCAGGGTGTGATGTGTAACACGTGTGGATGCACATCTGTGGAGCTGGGCAGGGATTCTGGCATTTGGGCCTGGATGGGTGGGAGTACTCAAGTGACACGTGCAGGATGGCTCTGACATTTGGGAGGGTGGGACAAGAGACTGAGCAGCAAATTTGGACTGTGATTGACTGCAGGGCCGAGCTTATCTGATGGCTGTAGCATGTGGGTGATATCTGTGCTGTCTCTGTTTAAAGAGAACTGGGAATTTAAGAAGCCAGCGTAGCTCGAGCTTAAACTTTACAGTTTGGGAGCTTTTAACTCCCAGAGCTTCTCTGTGGTGCCTGTCACCAAAATTTCCACCTCCCTGTTGTGACTGCTCCACCCAACCCAAGCTGCCCAAACCCAGAGTGAGTTTGGGTTTTGTGACCTGTAGTTACAAAGCCCCTTGGGCTGCTGTGAGGGAAAACTTCCTCTTAATTCCAAAAGCCAGTGTAGGTACCCAGGCCCCTGGTGCAGAGCTGTGACAAAGGGCACTGTAGGCCCAGCTAAGAGAGAGCAGAAGTAAATCTGCCACGTCCTGACTTCTTAAAGCTTGTTGGCACTTGTGCCTCTCCACTTGCAGGAGTTATAACTATGTTGAAAATAGCCAGTCTTGGGAAATGCCACAGGCTAGGAAACCTCTTGATCTAAGGAGGACCTTGGCAAAGCCCCTGCTTTTCCAGGGGATTTCTGTGCTAGGCGTGATTTAATGGTATCGTTATTTAATTCATGCAAATGAGGGACACAACCCAAACACCTTCTGACTTGCATCCCATGGGAGAGGACACCTTTAGGGTGGCAGGATGGGCTCCAGGTGTGTGCAGGTGCTTTTGGCCCACGTGCCCCCTTGCTCTGGTCCCACAGGCTCCTGCACTACTTCCGAGGGCGGCACCACCTGGAGGAGATCATGTACAACGAGAACATGCGGCGCTCGCAGCTGCTGATGCTCTTCGACAAGTTCCGCAGCGTCCTGGTGGTCACCAGCCATGAGGACCCCGTGATTTCTGTCTTTCAGTCCCTCCTGAAGTGACTCTGCTGGCACAGGAAGGGAACCTGCCACGCTCTCCATGTCTGAAAGATGCCTAAAAACTGAGGGAGGGGGTTTCTTGCCACGTGGCACAGAGCAGGTTCTCCCCCTCCTCCATGTCCCCCCTGCTCTCCATGGTGACAGCCGAGGCCGCTCTGTGCCGCGCTCTGGGCCTGCTGCAGGACAGCAGTGCCTGCCCAGCCGGGATTCCTGCCGTGCCACGGTCACAGCCCTTCCCTGCCCTGCTGCCCCCCAGGGACTGTGAGAGCAGGGCAAGGAGAGTTCCGCCGTGGGGCTGCTGGCAGAACGTCACCTTCGGCTGGACACTGGTGCATCGGAAGTGCTTCCTCTGCTCTCCAGCATGACCGCTGGGACACTCAGCCATGTCCCCACAGCACAGCCTCTGCTCCAGGGCACAGTGGAGCTGGCCTGGATTACAGGGAAATGACCCTGGGCACTGAGGAATTCTGTTTGATCGTTGTTACCTGAGGACATGGACAGGAAGGCAAAGTATCACAAGTAAACAGTTTCACGAATGAGTCGCTCATTGTGTCACAGCTCAGTGTTTCCTCACCCCAGTATCCTGTTCCCAAGTGTCTGTTGGAGCAGGGCTGTCTCCAAGCAGCCTGTGTGCTCCTGGGTTTTCAGTGTTTCCAGTTTTTTCAGGGGGTGGGAGCTGAGTTGTTGAGCAGCACTGAGACGAGTGGCCAAGCTGCAAGTGCACGTGTTCCACACAGCCAGAGGCTGGTGCCGAGGGCACTTGGGCTTGTCCCCCAGGGCTTGTTGTGTCCTGCCATTCTCCTCAGCCAAGCTGTGGATGCCAGGGACCAGACTGGGATCCTGGCCTAGGTTAAAGGTATCCAGGGAAAAATGAGATAGGGGTCTGTGTTTCCTGGTCTGGCTTGGGACTGCTCCTCCAGCCATGCCAGGGCCAGAATAAGAGGTGCCAGCCCTGGTCCTGGGGACAGCAGGACTTGTGTCAGCTCACCCTGGCCGTGTGAGGCCACTGTTCCCACAGCTGCTCCCTGCTGCGTGCCCAGGGAAGGGCAGGGAGAGCTTTACCTCCACGGTGGCAGCTTGCAGGGCTTTGTTGTTCAAAGGTTGTCGGGCTCCTCCTGAAGTCCTTCCCTTCCATCACACACAGCAGCTGGGGTTTTTCCCAGGGTTTCGGGCTCTCGGGAGAGCCTCACTTGCCCACACAAACTGGGTGACATGGGGAGCTTTATCTCACTTACCTACACAGCAGCACAGCACTGGGGGAGGTCCAGCAGCTGGGTAAACAGAACCCATTCTGGTCTCCAGGCTGGACACTACAGATGGGTGTAGGTTGGAAGGGGTCTGTGGAAGTCTTTTGTGCAAACCCCTGCTCCAAGGAAAGGTGTCAGATCAGGCCACTCAGGAGCCTGTCCTGTGGAGGTGTGAATGTCCCACAGCTCCTCTGGGCCCCTGTTCCAGTGTCTGACCACCCTCATGGGGAACAATTTTTCCACACAGCTAATGAGAATTTCCTGTTTTCCCACTGATGCCCATTGCCTCTCATCCTGTCTGACAGCAGCCTGGCTCTCTCTTCTCTACACCCTCCCATGAAGCAGCTGCAGATAACAGTAAGATCCCTCCTTTGTCTCCTCTCCCAGCTCTCATCCCTTCAGTCTGCCCTGCTGCCATCCCACTGTTTGACTGTTCCCCTCTGCTGAGGGCTGGGGCAGTGGGAGCAGCACAGCAGCTCAGAGCTGAGAACCTTCTCCACTCACCCACCCTAACTAAGGCTGGATCCATTGGTAAGGGAGAAAGTGGCCTTCAGTGTCCAAACCCAACATCAATTCTGGCCCAGTCTGCCCTGCAAATGAACTCCACCTTGCCCCATTCATTGTGACAAAGTACATTTATTGTTAAAAACCCCCAACTCCTGGATCTGCCACGACGCAGCCCGAGGTCCTTGTACAGAGCACAGCTCAAGTCCTGGTTGGTGGCACCTCGCAAGACTCGTCAACTGCAAGACAAGTGACCCCTTGCTGCCATCTCTCTCTCTGTTTTCTTGTCTACAACACTCACAAATTTGTTCCCTCGTAAATAAAACCTGAGTGGTTTCTGTGCCCACTCCCCCCTGTTGCCAATGCCAATCCTTGTGGTGGCCACCACGTCCTGCTCCCTGGGCAGGTCCTGTCCAGGCACCATCCAGATGTCAGTGTCCTGAGTCAGGTCCCTCTGGTCAAAAGCCTTGTCGATGCCAAACGCCTGGCAGAGCCTGGAGGGCCCGTTGCAGAGCTGCCAGTCCTTGAGCAGCTTGGTGGGGGCTTTCCTGGAGGTCCTGCGCAGCTCCCTCATGGCGTCCAGGCCCTGGAGAGGCTCCAGGGAGCGCAGCAGCACTGCAGCCCCTTCCCCTGTGCAGGACAAGAAGGGGGTGTTAGAGCAGGGTGGTGGTTGGGAACGCCCCAGCCTTCAGCCCACAGCAGTGCTCAGCTCTGAGCCCAAGGCTCAGCCCCACAGAGCAGGGAATTGCCTGCAGCTCCTGCCCTTCGCTCCAAGTGCCAGCCTCTGGAATCAGCCACTGACCCGTGGGCAGTGCCCTCCCCTGCCTCCTCCCACTGTCCCACAGCTCTGTGCTCTTTATTCTGCTTTGCTCTTCCCAGCCCCACTTGATGTTACCAAGTCTTGCTACTGAGACTTGCCAGAGGGCAAGAGGTTTTTCTTTTGTCAGCACAATGTTCAGGAATAAATAAATACACATATGGTTCAGTTTTGGCACAGCTACCCAAAGCTGCCCCCAAACCCAGTGGATTTCTAATAAACTCTGATTACATGAATTCCAGCTAATAAAGGAGAGGAGGAATGAGTCTGGATGATGCCAGCAGAAAGAGGCAGCTTGCAGAGTTAGGCTGGACAAAGAGAAACCTGGGAAGGAGCTGCAGGCTCTGGGAGCAGCTGCTGCTGAGGGAGCCCGGGCTGCAGGTGGTACCATTCCAAACTCCCATGGAGGTGTGACAGGCCTTGGGTAACTGCACGGAGTGATCCAAGCCCTCGTGCCAGGGCAGCTCTCCCAAGGCAGGGACCTGGGGCGGGACGGAATCCACAGTCAGGCTGTGGGATGCACAGCCCTGGGAGCAGCACTTCAGCAGAGAAGACCTTTCTACGACAAGAACCGAGGAAAACCGATAGTCTCTTCTCAGATAGATCTGTCACCCTGCCAGGTGCCTTAGGGAAACTCCTGCCCTTCCAGCTGCTGCAGCCAGCTGTCTTCCCTGGTTTTGGTGGCAACGAAGCAAAGATGGAGCTCTGAGCTGAGATTCCCCAGGACAAGGATCTCCAGCCTAAGAGGGACATATACACTTCCTTGGTGTTTTCCAGTGGACAGCAGGGAGGTCCTCTCCTGACTCTGAGTGGGCGAAGAGAGTGCCTGGCACAGCCTGTGCTGCCCCACACAGCTCCCCTCGTGCCGGGGCCGCCCACGGCATTCCTGCCGCCAGCATCTGCAGGCTCTGAAAGAATCCCCGCTCCCTCTCCAGCCTTGAACATCTGGAGCCCTGCTCACGCCTGGCACTAGCTTTTCTTGTAGGCACTGACAGATCCCTAAGGACCTGTGATTTCCAAAAATAGAATCCCTCTCATACTTTGTACAAATCCCACACTAAATTACCCTTCTGGGCTCCCAGGGAGGACCTGGGTTCTGGATCTGGAGATGTTGCCTGTTGCCCTGAACATTTTCCGAGCCCTTGCTGCCCCCAGTGCAGCTCCGTGAAGTCAACAGCCTGATTTCCAGCAGCTGTCAGCAATCTGTTCCCAGGCACTCCCTTCTCCAAGGAGGGGGATTGATGCTAATCTGGCAGCCAAAAGCCGCTTCCCTGGACTACAGTGATTTAGAGCTCAAAGGTCATTTTAGATTTTTAAGAACATGTTCCATGTCCTAATTCTGCTTTTTATCCATGCACAGAGAAACATCCTTCACATCATGTTGCTGCCTCACTTGCCAGGAACAACTCTGGGATTCTTGAACAATCACTAATTACACTATTTGCTTTCATCCATCACAAATGCAAGTGGAAACTGTGGTCACACTTGAACTGAGTCCTTGGGAGTTCACGTGAAGAGAGACAAGCACTTGGAGAAACTGCAGGTGCTCCCAGAGCACCCCAGAGCCCTGGGAGGGGGTACCAGGCATTTCTGTCTCTGGCTGCTCTTTCTGCATTCCCACCTGGAAGTTTCCATGCTCTTTCCAGCTGTGTGCAGCAGACACCATGCACTGCCCACTCAGCAGCCCCCCAGTGTGACAGCAGCTCCCTAAGAGCTCTGGGAAGAGGTGGAGACAGCAGGCAGGGCAGGAGTGCAGGGATGCCACAACGAGCTACTGCCTTCTTTGCCCCCACGCCCCTGGGTCCTCCTGAACATACTTCCTTATCAGAAATTATGTTTTAACTCCCAAAGAGTAGTTGAATCCTTGCGACTCAACTCCTGCCTGCCGGAGTGCTTCAGTCTGCCTTCCTCCCCCTGCCAGCCCGCAGCACTTTGCTCTCAGGGCTCACCTGGCTTTGGCATCTCCCCACACGGATGTGGCCCCCAACACCAGGGGCAGCAGGGCCAGTTGGAGATGCCCAAGAGTCACTCCATATAATGAGCAGCATTGAGATTTAACAACAGCACAGAGGCCAATTCTCTCCCCGAGCAGCCAGAAATCATAAAATGATAGTGCAGTCCCACTCCCCCGCCGTGCGGCTTCCTGCTCCTTCCCTGAAACGGCTCCAGCTCCCACTTGGAAACGGCTCTTGGCCACTGGAGAGAAGACAATTTTCTCCTCTCTTCACCCATGTGACTCACTGCTCCCAAAACACTTCCTTCAAAGTCCTAGTCTGGGATCTGAAAGCACTGGGAGAAGCCCATGCAGTGTGACCCTGGGCTGAGCATCACTGAGCTCTCGGTTTTACGAGCTGCTCTTTCAGATCTGGCAGCAAAATGCACACCTTGGCACATTCCAGAGAAACAAATCACAGCTAAGTCAAGGAGAAGGATGACTGGCATTTATCCTCTTCCCGAGGCGAGGGAAGCCCAACATCCCTCTTAACTCTAGGGAAAGCTCTTTATACTAAGATTATTGTGCTGCTCAGGGTATACTGTAGGATTCATGCACACTGAAAGACATTGGTTATATTTTTTCTATAAGCTCTTTTCCTCTATCATCCATGATTTCTCCAAAGGTAGTGATGCCTGCCATGGCTTCAGGCAGTCGCAGTGTTTTACTCAGTGATGGGAAGACCTCTCACAGTGAAATCCCACATGATGCAGCTTTATCTAGTGACATACACAAAGATTTCCCCTTAGTAACAAAAAATATTGGAACCCACCCCTCAACTCATGGTTTTATGAACAAAGTGCTGCTGGGGACACACTCTTCTTATCCCTCAGTGATACTGCTGAGCCTGAACTCGAGCATAAACCAATACAGCAAACAGAGGGGAAGGTTTATTCCACCTGGAGTTAAACTAGGCTGTGTATCCAAACAAGTGATCTCTGAAGAGCCAGAGTATCATGAGCCAAACACTCCACTCTAGACAAGCTCAGCAGAGGGAAGCGAGGAGGAGCAGCCTGTAAAGCTTGGTCCATCTCGGAGAGGCCGCAGATCCTGGGCTGGTCAGGGACCCAGAAAGCCCCAGCACGATTCAAGTCAGTATTAAAGTACTTTTTAAAGCAAACTCTGCTGCAACTGCCCCGTTCCTGCTGCTTGCCTGGTCCCAGCAGGGTGTGTGTGGGACAGCCACGTGCAGTGTCTGTGCCAGGAGGGCAGGCACAGGCAGCACAGCGACAGTGCAGCATTCCCACTGCTCCCAGTGCCAGGGCCCATTATCCTGGCAGCTCCAAATCCATGCTCTGGTCACTCTGCAGGAGCCTGAGGAGCTGCAGGGCAACAGCCACTGCCAGTGCCTCACTGGCTCTCCCACCTGTCTGCCTTCAGAGTGTGCTCTGTGCTGTGAAGAAGGACCAAGCTACGCCACAACAGACGGGGCGTTGCCATTGTTTCCTTGTCTTTTCTGCATAGCCAGATCCAAACCAGTTTCCAACATCTGTCCCATATCCAGAGAATGCAGTATTTTTCCTTTCTACCCAGGTGCCACCACAAAGACAACTTCCTCAATCCTCCCTCAGACTAAACAACAGGACAACTAAACAACTCCTTGTGCATCTGAGAAAGGCATCTCGGGTATGATTCCTCCCCGGTCATTCTGCCATCACATCTGCACACGGACAAACACACAGAAGTAGTTCCTACTTGTGTAACAAGTGCACAGCCACAGTATTCACTGCAGTGCCCCGACAACGCTGGCAGTGCCAGCTGTGCCTGGTGTCAGAAGAGCTGCATGTGTGACAGGGAGGGAGTTTGTGACAAAAAAATCCAAGGAATTCCATCACCACAGTGAGCTCTGTAACTGATTTGCTACAAAACTAAACATAGGTATATAAGGAAAAATTTCCTGAAGTATCTAGTTCAAAGAAATCTTTCTAGAATTCAAAGGCTAAATGCATTTCTTAATAAAAATTATTATTGCTAATATTTCAAACACTGACTAATGAACCATCTGCTTTCATTATCTGAACAGATTTGGCAGAGCCAAGGTAATGAAATTCCCATGTGTTCATCCCCCAGACTCCAGACCTTCACTTGGAAAGTCAGGCTCTTCCCCTCCAGGACAACCCAACGCTGTTTTCCTGCTTGGCTTCTGTCCAAAGGCCAGAACCTGAAGATTAATGGTCACTCTTACACTTCCTTTCCACTTAGGAATATATAAAGCTGTGGAGTTCTTTAATCTTCATTTTCAAAATGGTGAAAAAGAAAGTAAATTGGGTTTGAGATTTTTTTCTAAAATAGTGGGTATTTACCCAGGAAATACCTGCTCCATTTTAAGGTGTCTCATTAAGCAGCAGCTTTATTGCAAGGCAAACACTGTCATTCTTACAGGAGTAACACTTGCACGTTAAGAGGAGCTGTGGAAGGACAGTCTCAGTAAATTCCAGAATAATTTGATTAGAGCTTGATTATTATATCTTAAGAATAATAAAAGAAGATTGAAGATTCTGTAATAGTCAGAGCATTTTGATTTGGGTGGGGTTTTTTTTTGGTTTTAGGATACAGCAAAGCAGCTAAAATGCTCCTACACTGACCCCTTGCTTAAGCTTAGGACATCTCAGACTGTTTTGTTTTCCCCAATATTTAAAGCCTCTGAAGATAAAGGCAGGAGGCAGAGGAATTTCTTGTCATGACAACAGACACCAAGATTTAGGCTGTCATTAATGACTCCACATGTTTCCTCTACAGCAGCACTTTTGAGGAACAAAGTTCCCTGAATCACAGGAATGAGGCAGCTCCCCAGGTCATCAAAACTGAAAGCTCGATCCTCTCCAGATTCTCCTCCGGTTCTTAGTCTTTATTTGTGTGCCTGCCCCGCTCCCACAGCTCCCAGCTGGGACCAAACTGGAGATGGGCCCTGCTTCCCAGGCTGCCTGTGCATGGGTACATCCTGCTCCCAGTGGCAAAGCCCAAGTCCCGAGGAGAGATCCTGAGAGCAAGTCACTGACTTCACAGAGCCCACGGGGTCACTGCAGCACCACACGTGCAGCTTGAAATGCCAGCCCTGTCCTGCAGGCACCGGATCTCTCTCAGCCCCAGCTTACCTTGGCTGGAAACATTCACACAGAAGTAGATCCCGTAGATCTGGTACACGTACAGAGTTCCCGGCTTCATGAACATGGCCGCGTTCCGCTGAGTTTGCTTCCCACCTTTCGAGTGGGAAGCTTCATCTTCCCCACCCAGATAAGCTTCTGTTTCAACAATCCTGCCCCAGAGCTCTCTGCCATCAGGAAGTTTGCGAACTAAAATCTGAAAAGAGAGGTCAGAGTGCATCAGTTTGCAGCCCTCTGTGCAAAACAACCAGAGCAAGAGCTGTGGAAACAAAGGAGTAGGAAAAAATGGAGCTGGTGCTACTAAATACTCTCCTCTCCGCGTAGCAGCACTGTCTGTAAGCTGACACCAACTTCTTCAGCTTCCACTGCCCAGGCCACAGCCCAGTACAAAGAATTCCTACCTGTCATTCACCCCACAAAATGCCTGGAGTGTCTAGATGTGGCACTGTCATAAGAACCAATTTATAATCCTACATCCCACAGAGTTGCTTTTGTGGTTATTTTCTGCATTCTCCATCAGGTTTAAGGCAAAAAAGCACCACTGGTATCAACCTTGAAGCATCCTGAATGCATAATCTCTAGATCAGAAGAAATACGACAGTGGCACAATTAAATAACTGCTATGATTAGACAGTTTCTCTCCCTAGAGATGTTTCAAACAAGTCCCAGTCCCTAATCACAGAGATAATCAGCACCAGAGTGAGCATCACTCTCCTATTTCTGTGTTTGCTGTGCCACAGAGAGGGGCAGTGCAGGAGAGCTGGGAATTGGCTCCAGGCAGACAACAACAGATCTTTGTTATTACAGTGTGTTCCTTGCTGCTGGTACCTCCTCAAATAAAACAAAGCAGATGCAAGGGAAACAAAACATGACAGTGAAAAGATTCTCTTTCAAAATAAAACAACCACTAAATTTTGTACAAAGCTTTTTGTGGTTTGACCTGGTTTCTAAACTTTGTATTTCACTTGATGTGTACGAAATACTGCAGCACAGCCTCGTTTAGGCAACAGCTCTCAGTTTAATGACATTCAGCACTTCCATATTGGCAAGCCAGCCATTCAGAAATGGCCTTCAAGAAACAAAGCTTAATTCCTAACAGATGTTTGTGCTATGGAGATATTGATCTGATCCAGTATGGATGCTCCAGAATTCAGTTTCCAGTGCTGCAGCTCCAGTCTGTCACAGTTTCCCCACAGCACTGGTCAAACTGTTGAAAATAATCAATTTATTTTGTTTAGGAATAATGCAGTGACTTCAGAAAAGCAACTGCCTGCGCACACCCCAAAGGCAGAGCCCTGTGGCCACATTTCTCTCTCAGTATGATGAAATGCAGTGGTGAAGTTATGACTTTAACTTCATTTCCCTGACTCTTCAGACACACCAAATATTCACAGTTAAAAAGTGGTGATCGTTCCCAACACCTCACAGTGAACTATTTCACAGAGGTTTTTATTTCTCACTGAGGATGTATCTGGATGTTCATTTACTGCATGTAACTTCTGGGGTATTTTTTTTGTTTCCAGGAGCTCAGGTGTCATGAAGGTAGGCAAGACTAAAATACCAGGTGTATATTAAATTTGGCAGAACGAAGATAATGAATGGCACATTAAATTACCTTTGTTATCATTCTAAGAAAATGAGAGAACAGACTGGGTCATGGGAGACTCAGGGTTACACTTTAAAGAAAAGGTAAAATTAAGACACAAATCCCCTGGCTTGTAATTCTAGGACTAAAAGGAAAAATACAAAATTAGGACTCAAACATCATCAGCCCGGGTAACTGAACGCATGAGGATGTCACAGTCATTCAGATACCAAAAATGCATCAGTAATGGGAGGCTTCAGGAATCCTTAGGTAGACCAGGACATGGGCTATGTTTCCTTGGACGCCATCAAATGCTTTTCAGAGCGAGTGACCAGGGCTTTCACAAGAAAAAAGACTCAACTCTCAAACCCATCCAGAGCAAAACACAAAGTATCTTCCAAAGAATTATCCCTGACAAACAACTTTGTATCACGACCATGAAGGATAAAGTTCAGTGTCTGCTAACAAGCATTAAGGTCCAAAAATAATCTACCGGAGTTCTGCTTAGCAGGAAAAAGAGGAAACTACGGAAAGTGAGGAATATTATTGGGAAGAACTGAAGAGGCAGCCAAAGGTTAAGGCTGGAAAGGCAAACCTCCAGCAGGATGTCTGTAAAGACACATGGAGCACCACAGAGAGGGTAAGGCAGACCAGAGAGAAACCCAGCAGGGTTAAAAAGCAGAGCAAAGGCGTCAATTATAGGCATGACAATAGCCTTAGAAAATAAGAAAAGGCCAGACACAGCAAACCAGGCCAAAACCAACAGTTTGTGCAACAAATTCCTGCAGTTATCTAAACCCATGAGAACCCAGAGAGTCTGCTCACCCTGCAGACAAGGAAGGTATAAAAAAGAGAGAAGATAAGACCAGAGCAGTGAAACTAAACACAGTTGTGTTTAGAAGGTCCCAGACTGGAACTTTTTATAGGGAAAACACTGGAGGAAATCTCTCCCATGGAAACAGCAGGAGAGTTTTTTGAAGGGCTCACTAAGCAGAAGAGACATGTTTAACCTCCACCACTCTGATTTCCAAAGGCTTGCAACAAGGTCCAAAGACTCCTCAAAGCTCCTGCAATGGGATAAGGGAGAAGGTCCCTGCATGAACAAGTAATGCCTTGGAAACTCAGAAACAAAAGATGGGAATGGCAATATTTGGAGTGAAGAGAGTTGAACTGTGGGCCTGTGCAATCCTTGGCATCAGAAGACAGCAACATGGAGGCAGAGGAGGTGTTGCTGATTGCAGAGCATTACTTTCCACTGGGCCAAGCAAGAGCCAGAAACAAACAAAGCAATACCTGAAGGGAAAATAAGGGGCCTGAAACAACCTTCAAACCACAAAGTACATTACAGTAAACAGAAAAAATAGGGAGGAAAACTCCACAAGAAGCCAACTCTAAAATGTGACAGTAAACAAAACCTGGAAAACTACTCCTCTGACTTCATCCAAAATAGATTTGGCTACTAGTCTTTAAATTCCACTGCACTTAACAAGAGGGGGAATGAGAGCTGTACTCCTAAAATAGCCAAGCCCAGGAGTCAAATGGCAGAAAAAGAACTTCATCCTTTTACACTAAGTTATTAGCTAGCACGTGCTCCAGTATTCCAGCAGGAATCTCAGCATTCATGTCTTACCTGTCCCAGAAATGACTTGGCCAGACTAACACAGGGCTGGTCAAAAAACTCTGCTTCCAGCTGGGAAGAATTTTTTTTCTCTGTCACAAAATATTTGCTGCTTTTTGGAGAACAACCTCCACCAGTTGTAGTGTTCAGGTTCTCCAAGGCATTGATCTGAGGGAAGCTGGAGTTGCTTTGAAGAGCACTTAACTGAGCCAACAGCTTTCTTTTTCTTGGCATAGTTCTAGAAAAATATAAAGATAATTAGAAATATAAAGCTTATTTAAAAGTAACTGGTTTTCACAAACTCCTGTTTTTATGCTTCTCTCCATCTCCACAACACTGAATCTGAAATCTTCAACTCCTTGGATAACCTGTGCAAACTACAGAAGCAGGTGACAAATGTAGCTGTGTTTACACCAGGCTGGGCAAATATTGGGCTCTAGTGATAAGCAAACAGGACACGACAGTTTGAGTATTCATCTTCTAAGGACTGCAGATAAAAAGCAACTCTGCTCCACCTAGCACTGAAAATAAGTTTGCTGTTAGGTTAGAAAATTGAGAAACTGAAAGCAAAGGTGAACCAGTGCTATGTGCTTTTTTACCTAAAACTAATGTAATCTTCAAAGTAGACAGGAAAAAGCAGGAAACAACCACCTCAGAAACTGTGCTGCCTCAGAAAAGCCCAGAAGTTGTGTATCAATGTTTTTAAGCAGTAATGTAGCCAGATCAGAACTTAAAACTCCACAGGACACAGAACATTTGAGCTGGGAGATGCAGCATTTACAGTCACAAACGTGTTCATCATGCTGTTGAAATGTTTCTGTAGAACCTCCCAAAAGTTATCTTTAAATTCAACCTACCAGAAGGAGGAAGAGCAGCCTGTGTTCCACTCAACAGTATGTACTTGAGGCAACTACATAATCCAAAATTCTTCCAGTTTGTCTATGCCAGCTCCAAAAATCTAATGTTTCTTTTTCAGTGCTTCAGTCCTTCTACCTGTTGAACAGGAAAAAACTTACGTATTCAGTGTACAAAGCACTTTGAAATAGGCTACGAGATTCAGGAGCTGGAGATATGATACCAACAGTGTATCATGGGCTCAAACTCCAGAACAATTTGCAGTTTTCTGTTGGTCCAGCAAAACACCGTCTCCCAGCTGGGAGTGCTGGAGATGCTCTTTAGCCTCTGTTATACAGAAGCCATGAAAACAGTGGGGAATGCATTGAATGAATACACAGAAAGCTGAAACCAAACTTTTAAAACTCCCCCAGTGGCACTAAATTTGGAAAGTGTCAGCCTCAAAGACAGAACTTTGCAATGGGAATGCAAAGACAAGAGGTTTTAGAAGATGCCTTGTGGGCTCTGAAATTCATCCACATGTAGATGGAAGGGGAAAAAAAGCAAAGGTTCAACATCATACAGAATTAGAAATGGAGAAAGAATCCTATACACAGCTCAGCCTGCAAGGGAAGTATATATGGAAGTCATTAGCTGTTGCCACTCATTTTTCACCAGAACATCACCTTTTAAAAATGACCATAAAAACTTTCACCATCAAAACCAATCTTTATCTTGCTCTGATGATTCTCACAATGAAAGATCCACCAGCAACAGCTTCCTTGAACTACAGTGAAACAAATTCAGCACTGCTACACTCTGAATCACCAGTGCCAATTCCCCAACAGTGTTATGTTTCACTTCAGAAGAATCCAGACACAAACATATAAAAATAGGCAGCAAAAAAAAAAAAAAAAAAAAAATCACATTGGCATGACTGGCAGAGAGGTGGGATGGTTTTCTTTTTTTTTTCCTAAACATCTAATTCTTTATTGCAGTAATTCAGTGGTGTCAGAGACTCGCCATAGAACAGCCAGCTCCATGCCAGGTACTCTGCTCTGAACTCTGGCTTTCACCTGGTGGGAATTCTTAAAAAATTTGCCAAAATTCAGCAGCCTGCCTCAGACAAAACTGCCTAGTGGCCTTTGGCAGAAGAGTCTTGTTGAGAAGGATAAGAATAGGGAAAAGTGTTGCAGGAAGGAAGCGCTCTTCACACACCTCCATATCAGACTGACCCTCTGAAACACTCTGCCAAGGGAATGCTTCCCACTGAAGACAAAACCTCCAGACTTCTCTGACAGTATTAACTGGAACTTCCAGCTCATCAGCCACAGATAAAGACACGCTGCAAACATGGCTGGTTTGAGTGGAGCATTAACTCGCTTGGTAATTTGTGCTCTTATGGAACGAGACACCAGAAACAGGATCCGAGCTGCCTGGCACCTACTGCATTTCCAATTAAATAATTCTTAAAAGCTGCAAGGGCTCTCATGCACATCTTCCACCAGCAGCCTCAGGGCACTTGTAATTCCACTGCTGAGGGCCGATCCTACACACATCTCAGCATCTTCAACTCTCACTGGAAGCAGCAGTAGGAAAGTGCCTTACAGCCAGGAGAAGTGGGTCACATACAGAAGTGGGGTTGCAGAATGAGGGGGCTGCAGTATCATCTCAGAATCCAAAAAGCCCCTGTCTACCCTCTGTCTCCCTGTTCATGAAGATGTGAAAGATATGAAACAGAAAACCCTATCCCTCAAATCCCACCTATGCCTTCTGTAAAGGATGTTGCTTGTAGATCCAAATCCCTTCTTGCCTAGGAAAAAACACACTGTAAAAGACAGCACTTACCACATAGCCAAGCCCTATGTATTGGGGAATAAAGAGACATCACCTCCTTACATCTAAGTCTACAGACAAATCCTGCAACTTTACTTTTCATTTTTATCTAGATTTTCTTGCTTGTGTAGTAAACAAATTCCACTTCTGGGCCTCAAATAACCAGCCCGTGGGTTTAATCACTTCTTACTAATCCTGCTGTAACCAAACTAACCACAAGTTTTTAAGTACATGTGTGTTCACGTGTACAAAAAAAAAAAATAGTATGGAAGTCAGAAAAGGAAGATCAAGAGCTGACTCAGTTCTGCACAAGTGCCTGGAGTGTTCAGGGCTGCTGGGCTTATCTCAGGCTCAGGACACTGCAAGCCAGAATCAGAGAGACACTGAAAATCTGTGTACAGCACAGCTCAGCAGCAGATACACCCTGCAGTCAGACACAACAGTCTACAGAGACTTCTTTTAATCTTTCCAACAAGACTGCATTTGCAGGCATTTCCTTAGGTATTTAATGACCTTTCACTAAAAGGAGGTAAAAAAATAAAATCCCAGCAGCACTTTGCTTGTACTTCTGGCTCACAGGTCCAGATACCCTCAAAGCCTTCCTCAGGCACATCTGTCTTCCTGACAGCAGGAGGAAGAGGTGTACATAAAACACTGCCACTTCTGGAGAGGCAATTCCTCACACCAATTCCCAGCTGCACGGATTTTAAGTGGGAATACACGACCAGTCAATGCTGGGTCAGACCAAAGGACACCTCTCCCTGTATCCTGCTCTCCAGCACAGGTCAAAAGCAGGAGCCTGGGGAAGAACAGAATGAGCACACAGTGCTTCTCCACACATCCTCCACGCCTCTAGACTGGAACCTTCTGACCCAGGCACAGTGTTTGTGTGCTCAGTAATTGTGAGCTTCTGCATTCCTCCCCGAGCCTGTGTAAAACAACCCAAAAGGAGGAAGAAAACTTCACAGAATTAGTTATTACCGCTCCAAAAACTCACTCATTCTGTGTGTGACATTAGCACCGCTCCCCAGCCACATAAATTACTTTACACCCCCAATCAAACCATCCTGGGGCACCCCAATGGTGACCTCCAGCCACCACCAGAGCTGCCTATTTACTCACATCCTCTTTCCTATCTTTGCCAGAACTATTTATGACAGGGAACTCCCTTATTATATCAAGGGCTGCTCAGGTGAGGGCTTCTGTTTAAGCTTCCTGAAATCTGAGTACAGAATGTAAGCCAGACCTCTCAACATGTTTATTTAGACCTGGAGAGAATTCCAACATTTTTTTAAGGCATGACTTTTAACCTACACTGACTTTCCCCTCTAGATAATATTTATGCAGCTGTCCCATAACTCTACCTTGCTGTATTTTCTACTAATTCACTTGGTGGTCAAACTTCCAGGTATGCAGTCCATGGATTTTCCCCTAGAACCCTCTTTAAAAATTAGTGACACATTTGCTGCTGAGACCATGGTTAGCAACGCTGTCCCTGGGGGCTTCATCTGGTTTGGCAATTTATTCCGGCCTGTTTCTGCCAGTTGGTCAACTTACTCCTGCCTGTTATTCCTGTCTATTTGTTCCATAACCTCTTACACAGACACTTCATTTTAAGCCAAATCCCTCAGTGAGTTCCTGTCTAGTCTACCATATTGGTAACCAGAAGCAAGTTAATAATGAATAGTTTCCTGGACAACAGTGTGAGATGCAGGGGAAAAAAAACTTGAAAGAAGAGGCAAGATTGGATATAACGACAAATATAAAGTCAAATTCTCCGGAAAAAAACCCCAACCTTGAAAGAAGGGTGCAGGCAGGAGCTAATGTAACCAGAAATATAAACATTAAATCAATTTCTCCACAGACAGATTTTCACACTATGATGCGCAATCCTAACACCTCAAAGGTATGCCGAAATGGATGCTTTTATTCACCTTACTGAGTGCTGGGGACCTCATTTCCCACAAGACATCCTTGCAATTCCACTCCTCGCTCCCGCTGCCTTACCGAGCATCTTGAGCCTTTTTGGAACGAAACTCACTCACCCTAAAGAACAAGGAAACGTAAAAACGTGGAACGGCGAAAAACCCAGACTAAAAGCTTTCACAGCACAGCTACGCTTCGTTTTAGTTAAGGATCTGGACGGGAATCGCGGAGCGGAGCGGGGGTACAGAGGGGGAGGCCGCGGCAGCGCTCGGCAAGGCCGGCCGTGCCCCTCCGGCGGTGGCGGGGCCTCCGCCGGCCCGAGCGCTCGGAGCTCGAGCTCCCTCACCCGCCATCCGCGGCTACCCCCGGCCATTCCCGGTTATTCCCGGCCATTCCCGGCCATTCCGGGGCCCCCCCTCCCGCACCTGCCGGGCCCGTTCCCGCCGCGGGCGGGGCGCGCGCAGCCCCTGCCGCGGCCCCGCGGAAGCCCCGGAGCTCCGTGAGGGGAGGGCGGGCCGGGGGAGGCGCTCGGGGTGGAGGTGCGCGGCCACGGCGGGCTTCTGTCCGCTGCCGGATCGAGGGTCTTTCCTTTCGCCGTGCGTCGTGTTTTCTGGAGCACAGACCCGCTGTAAGCAGTGTCTGAACTCCCCCCGGTTTTCGCGCACCCCTCGCTGTTTCATGTTAATCATTAATTCGTCAGTAGAAAGGCTGAGGGAATTGGGAGTGTTCAGCCCGGAGAAGGCTCAGGGAGATCTTACAGCCGCGTCCGGTGCCTAAAGGGGCTCCAAGAGAGCTGGAGAGGGACTTTGGACAAGGGTCTGGAGTGATGGCACCAGCGGGAATGGCTTCCCACTGCCAGAGGGCAGGGCTAGATGGGATATTGGGAAGAA
Source organism: Cephalopterus ornatus (assembly GCA_013396775.1). NCBI lineage: Eukaryota > Metazoa > Chordata > Aves > Passeriformes > Cotingidae > Cephalopterus > Cephalopterus ornatus. The sequence goes on along the minus strand of VZRE01012908.1, from coordinate 404,180 downwards.
ATCCTTCACTATGCTGGGCCCTGTCACAGGTTGCCCAGAGAAGCTGTGGCTGCCCCATCCCTGGAAGTGTCCAGGGCCAGGTTGGACGGGGCTTGGAGCAACCTGGGATAGTGGAAGGTGTCTGTGCCCATGGCAAGGGGTGGAACGAGATAAGCTTTAAGGTCCCTTCCAACCCACACTGTTCTGTGGTTCTCCTCAGAAAAGTAAAGTGGTGAATACACATTCTGATGAACATGCATGGTCACAAGCTGGCTTTATAGGGAGCTGCATTAATTATTCCCTCAGTTCCCCAAATAACGGGTATCTGGCCTGCAGGAAAAAAAATCTTGGCTTCAGCTTTTATCCAGATGGAGCATATGGTCAAAATGGGGTCAAAAATATGGTTTTTCCTCACAACATTCTGGGGACAGGCAGTTGGGGCAGTTGATTCATAAACAAGTGTTCGCACAAAGGGTATGAAGGGAAAGTCTGAGGGATCAGAATGGATTTATTCCAGTTTTCTTTAATAAAATACTCCAGGACAGCTCCAGCTAGGAACCAGCGATGCAGAGAATGAGCCCTTACTGTCTGCCCCTTTTGTGAATTTGGAAGGAAGAAGGATAAGTTACTTTACTGACTGTTGTTTTAGGAGACACAGCTTTGGAGGTGCAGCCAGGTGGATGAGTGGCTAAAGGTGTTCTTATGGAAGCAGAAATGGGGACCAGCAGTCCAGTGGTGAGTTCAAATGTGAGTAAGCTGGATAAAAAGCTTTAGCATTCCTGTAAACCCTGAACTAAGCCCGGAATTACCCAATTTTACTATTCCAGTTTAATAGGAAGATGTAAAAAAATACCCAAACCAACCATGGATGGAGCAAACACAGAGTCTGTAACACAATATTCATTCTTTTTGACCATGAAAAGACACCAACAATGCACTGAAAAGCCCTTAAATCATCATTGTAAAGCATGATGGTGCTGCTACTGTAGTGGTGTAAAAAAGAAAGGGAAGGAAACATGCAGAAATCTTAAAGTTATTGATGCTGGGGATCTCTGTATGATGTTTTAGTTAAAATGGACAAAAATAAGCTCACAAGAGGGAGGATTCCCTGGAAAGATGTTACCTGTTGGCAGCACATGTGGGTTTAGCTCCAGTCTGAAAGGAGCCGTTTGTGTATCAGCAAAGACAACAAGAGAAGTTTTTAACAATGATTAACAATGTTGACTGAGCGTCTCCGAAAGAGCATCAAGGAATTCCTGACTTGCGTGGTTCACATCCCAGCTTTAATGTGGTATTAATATAAGAGAGGAAGACCAAAAAAAGGGCATGAAAAGGAAGATTAAAAAAATTATCAAACATCCAACTGGCCTTTCAGCGAATTATGAAACTTAAAGGAGAAACTGAGCACAAATAGGAGCTGTGGGAAGGACTTCCTGGGGTCAGACTAGTTCAGCTCTGCAGACTTTCTCCTGTGGGAGTCTGTGGGACAGGCACTCTCAGGAATGCTGGCTTCTTTGACAGCAGATCTGTTTCATGCCCAAAGGAAGTATTTAAAGCTTTTAACACCTGAGGAATGCAAATTGCTCCAAGCTACAGCATATGCCATGTTCTTCATTTGTCCGATAACTTCACTGTTACAGATTCAACACCTAAAATAGCCTCCTGTAAAAGCTGATCTGTTTGAGGAGATTAAAGTTCCCCTCCCTGCGGGGCAATGACTTTTCAGTGTGATAGGAATGACTTGGAATCCGTGGATTTGGATGACTTGGACAATCTGGCTGGCGCAGACCCTGGGGTCTGTGGCACAATGGACACACACAGCGCGCTGAGCTTTTCTTGGAGCAAAAATTGTTTGCAGAGTGGTTCCCTACGGCTCCCAGGCTGTGCAGGCTGCAGAGTTACCATCCTGTTACAGCGAGGACAGCAGATCAGCACGGATAAAGCAGAAGGGGCAGATTTTCAAGTTTTCTCTTTGTAAGGTGCCAAATGGAGCTTCAGCAGTGTCTGCTGAAAGCCTCCTCTGTCCCGTTAGGAAGAGACACGGAGTTCCCCACTGACCAGGGACTGGCCACTTCACACAGCCAGCACTGCAAGACAGCTGCAACTCTTTGTGAGCCAACTAGTGAAGAATTCCCATGGATGAAAACGCTCCAAACAGCACAGGGTTTTTATGACATCCCCTCCTGGCCTCTCCTGACATCCAGTCTTGGCTGCCGCTTCCTACTTATCCTCAACTGCCAGTGAGTCTTATTCAGAGCTATTTCCAACCCGTGGCTGTTTGAGGTGCATACAACCCTCAAATTAGTACCAGAACTAACCCACTACTGGAAGGGAGAGGTGCTTGTAGCTACCTCGGTATCTCCCACACCCAAGATGAGCCACAGACCAAATGTCCAGTTCTGTGAATCAAGCCCATTTAATTTGTTGTATGAGCAGATGTGTATGTTTTATCCTAAATTTGGTGACACCCATCCATGGAGGATTCCAGTCCTCCTGCTTTGCACTCAGAGTGCAAGGAATCCTAGCAAGTGCTCTGCTTGTAATTGTTCAAACTGTGAAAGCAACAGACCTTCTGGAAGCCTCATCTCTGGACCAGAGAGGGCAGGCAAGTCCTATTTAGTAATGTATTAATGGATTCTACTAGTCCTTTTTGTTTGTTTGTTTTGTATGAAAGACATTTTTGTTCTCTGACAAGACAGAAATGCTTGGCTTTACAGGATTGCTCCGTGCAGAGGAACAAATAGATTAGATACTGGGAAGAAATTCTTCCCTGTGAGGGTGGGGAGGCCCTGGCACAGGTTGCCCAGAGAAGCTGTGGCTGCCCCATCCCCGGAAGTGTCCAAGGCCAGGTTGGAAAAGGCTTGGTTTAGTGGAATTTGTCCTGCCCACGGCAGGGAGTTGGAACTAGGTGACCTTAAGGTCCACTTCAACCCAAACCATTAAAAAAAAATTAAAAAAAGCCAAACCCCAAGTGACTGGGTTGATGGGCTCTGCTCCCTACATTTGCAGGACTGATTGCTTACATGATATCTCCAGTGAAACTGGTTTTAGTGGTGCCATAAGGACAGCTGTGCCTGGGGGCCTCTCCCAGCTACACAGGAGCAGTGGGAAGCTGGAGAATGAGACCAAAGGTTTGGCTGAACTGGCAAGAGATTGGGAGGCATGAGATGGAGCTGCCCCAGCAATCAGCCAAACTTTTTAAAAACACGGTAGTTTCCTTTTCTAAAGGGGCTAAATACAGCTTATTCAGTATTTTCTAAATCAAGAGGAGTCGTGCTGCAAGCGTGCTCATAAATCAGTCAAAACAGAGAAAGAGTATCCATGAGAGTGTGGAGAGATTTTTATATATATATATATATATATATATATATGTATGTTGAGTCAGAGCATTGCAAGCCTAAGAGCTCTTAACCATCTCCAGCTCTGCCCCTCTGCTGAGAGTGCTCAGAATGTGCTGGATGCAGGAAAAAGCCAATTGAAGAAATTCCTCTGGCTCTTTGCCCCCAGCCCCTTATTCTTGCTTCTCTCGTTCGGAACAGTTTCCCCATCACTGTACCATACAATAACTTGTAGAACTGTGCTTAAAGCAGCTCCCTGACCTGGCTGAGGTTGAAGTCTCCTCCCTGTGCTGCTGCCACCACATCCATGCCCTCCAGACTGAACAACAGATCACCTTTGACAGGTATAGCCTAGAGCAGCAAGAGGAGAAACAGGCACAAATGAGGTGCCTCAGCAAAGCTGAGGCAGGGCAATACACCGAGGAATCACCGTGTTTCTGCATCCTGTGCAGTGTCAGCAGGCCAGCAGGTAGCAGTGGTTCAGATAAGCTCTAACAGTGCCTCATAGCAGACAAAAAACATGCAAATTAGGATGCAGTTGGTTTTATAGGAGTAATGCTGTACCCTTTGCAATACTGAAATGCTCCTGGGAGGGGACTTTCAAAGGTAATCCTTGTGTTGTATGAGTGGAATAAAGACTGGTCACCCACTTACTGGCTCTCCTGGGAAAACATCAGAGCATTTTCCAATGAAGATCAGAAGTTATGTACTGAATGGGACCCACTCACTCTCTGTCTTAGGGGTTCATTACAAAACTTGGCATGGAGAGAGTGAGCAAAGCCTGAAAGGGAAAAAAGTGGCCTAGAGAGTGCCAGGATCGAAAAAAAAAGAGAGAGAGAGACAATTCACACATAGACTGAGGAGCTTATTTCCGTAGGATACCGTGAGTATTAAAATACTGTTTGGGTTCAAGAACCTATTGAAGAAATACCAGGAGGAAAAGTCTGTCCAGGCTGTTACACACAGACACAGCATCTCTCCCTCAGGAAGTCCCTGAGCCACAAACCACTGGGTCTGCTGGAGTATTTAGGAGAAATATGACTCTACACTTGACCTGTTTTCATACTGTCTGTAAGCTTTCACAACTCACCGCTCTTGGGGGTAGATATCTTCTGCTCCATGGGCCTGTTATCTGACTCATCCAGCTCTCAGAGACATTTTGCAGGAGTCACAATTGTTTTGCTTATCCTGCTTAGCCGATATCTTCTAATAAATCTAAGTTCATCCAGGAAATGCCCAGAAGGTGAAAGAGAATGTTCAAAGAGCAAAAACGCCCCAAATTCTTCTTTGGTGAAACAGGACTGCCCACCCCAGCCCCTGGTGTTTGCTATCACACACATCCAAATTTAGGAAACATATGGGCGTGGGCATATTTAGAGTCACTGACCACAGGCATGACATAGCACTGGTTGCTAAAACGGACCTGAAGTTGTTTGCCTTGCAGGATATGGTGAGGAGGCTTGCGTTGAGTATCATTGACTAAGGTCACAAGAGTTAAGCCTGAAATAGCAGAACTTGAGAACATTTGGGATGTAAACAGGTGACTGGAGGGAGCCTTCTGCGAGGGATAATCATTGACCAGAAGTGTTGGTACACAGGACCTGATCTGAGAAAGGCTTTACTGCCTGTTACTGTGCTGGCAACTCAAAGATTAGCTCTGCATTCACTGCAAGTTAATTATAGGCCAAGTCATTTGTAACTCCATCCTGTCCTCTTAGACTAAAAGAAAAATCATAAATGCCTCAAGAGAGAGGATCGTCTTAGGGCTCACGAGCCAGAGCAAGAGACAGGGACCCCTTCTCTTGGGGTCTGCATTTCAAGTTTATCATTGTAACTAAAATTGCTGCTGCATTTCCCTGTTAACCTTCTTTCCCAGGGTAAGAAAATTTACACACACTGCCTATCTCCTCCTCTTTTGAATCTGCAGGCTGAGTTCCTCTAGATTTTATAAAACCTGGTTTCTGGGTAGAGGGAAAAGATCTGGAATCATGTCCCTCCTTATGAAAAGAAAGAAGAATGTGCTCAGCGATTCTTTGCACTGTTTGAAGTGTTCTGGGGGATCAGCACAGATGTACTGGCCAGCCACTGCATGCTGCCTGTGGGACACAGGAGGCAGAGGGGAGCTGTCAGTATTACCAGGTCCTCAGGAAAACAAGAGGAGACAGAGGTTATTGTGGAAAGGAAGGGAAATGGGATGCAGGAGCCTCGGAAACTGTACTTTGTTCCGCTGCTCAAAGAGCAACTCAAACATGAAGGATCTCCAGTTTCTGTCTGAGGCCCCCTTTAAACAAAAGGGTTCTTGAACCCTCAAATCTGTCTTCAAACAAGTCCCTTAGGTTTGATGTGATTATTTGCTTCCCAGAAAAACGCAGGCAGCCTGAGCTCCCGGGTAAGAATTTAAGTAACTGGAAAGCAGCGGGGTGCACCCTCTGCATATCAATTTTTCAGTTGGCATTGGACTCAGTGTTCCAGTTCCAAGAGCTGCCACTGAAAACAAACTCGTCCTTTTGAAGAGATGGGAACTCACATATTCCCAGGGAAAAAAAGAAATGGTCTGGGGCCATAAATACAATATAGGTAAAGTTTGCTTTTACATGTAAATCACTAATGGTTTCTGCAGTGCTCACTCATTTTTAACATCTCCGTCCTTACCCGCTGCTTCAGTCAAGACAGGTCCGTGTTCCAGCTTTCCTGTGGCTTTTACTTCAGGAATATAAAAAAAATTAAATTAAAAAAAAAAAGAAAGAAAAGAAAGAAAGAAAAAAGATCATATCCTGCCCAATAAAACTATGTCAGGAAAACACCAGTATAAATTTAATTGGTAATGAAAAATGAGTCCCTTTGCTAAGGGATCTTACTCTGTTTGAGGTGGTAATTCCTCCGAACTAACTAGGAACACTTCTTGGCAGTATGAGCCTGATCTCTCTGTAAGTGGTTTTTAGCAGGCTTTGAAGGTAAATCAAATGTTTAAGGAATCCTCTCTGCTGAGCAATGGCTCTTGAAACTGGGCAAAGATGGTGACAGGGCTCCAGCTCTTCCAGCACCTCCAAGCCTCTCTGCAACCAACTTTCCAACAACCTTGTCTAGATAACCAAGTTTAAACCCAAGACACCTTCTCTGCCAAGCAGTGCTGTGCCTCTCCTGCCATTCCCGTGCAGTTTGGGGGTGATTATACTGCAATCAGCAATTCCCTAGGGAATGTCTGCCCTAACCAAGGTCTGCTGAATCTGCCTTTGCCCCATCTGCTCCTGCCCCATCTGCTCGCCCTTCCGCTGTCATGGGTGGCCAAAGAGGACGTGCAAGCACGGGCACCAGAAGCAGATTTTATTCCCATTTTAGAATACATAAATTCCCATAAGGGACTATAAGCCATGATCTCTTTCCAAGCAGAAATCCCTTTTCCCCTACTGTAGATTGCTGCCTGTCAGAGGCTGGTTTCCATTTCTAGTCTAGGACCTGGTTGAGATTGACACCACATCTGGTTGCAATGAGCTGTAACTTTCTTGCCTTTCTCCGGGCAGCCTTACTGAAGGCAGATCATGTGTGTACCACGTGCACGTCCACGTTGCTTTAGCTGGAAAACGGATCCCTTTTGGCCTCATGTTAAAACACATCATCACGTGGGGAGAAACAGAATTTTGACTGGAAAGACAGGAACACAGAGCCAATATAAATATCCACTAAAAAAATAGGAATTACTTTGAAAATAGCTAAACTCTCGATTTATTTCTTCCTGCTTCCTGAAAAATTATCACACTTGCTTAGCTCATGGCTTTTTCCTACTTACCTGTTTTCTCTCTGCTGATGTGTTTCTAAAGTGCAGCAGGAGCTGTGTCTTTTGTGGGCTGCAGTAGTTATTTGAATTAGAACTTGCAGTTGCATTTTCAGTGGGATTGTGGGTTAGTTCTACTCTTAACAAATTTGTAGTGATACAGGGTAACCAAAGATACTTTGGAGTAAGTCAAAATTCCTGCATTCCTCCTTGTGTAAATAAAATGACCGACGTTGAGGTTTGGGGTTTTCTTTTTTGGTCTGAGCTGCTGGAGAATTCCTCAGCATGCCTACAGAAAAAACAAATAATTGAAAACTGCCTTAATGCAGCCACTAGATTTGTTTAACTTTTCTCTCCACCTTCCTGGGCAGTACAGCAACCAGTACGGGAGAGACAAGGACAAAACTGAGAGTCCAGGGAAGGGCCACTGGGAGAGTGGATTTGATCACCCTGGAGGAGGTGATGGAGGGGGATCAGATCATACCTTGTGCTGCTCATGGGACTTACAAGGACTTTGTAAGGGCAGGGAGCCACAGGTAATAACAAGGGAAGCTCCTGTGCTCCTGCACCACACAGGGCCTGGAAAGGTGGTGGGACATCCATCCTTGGAGATTTTTCAAAACTCAGCTGAGTGAGGCTCAGACCAACTTGCTCTGGCTTTGCAGCCAGCCCTGTTTGGAGCAGGAGGTTGGACTGGAGACCTCCAGAGCTCCTGTTCCACCAAAACCCTTCAGTATTTTTTTGTGTGACTTAAGGATCAAGCGGTCCATTGCTGCTGTTGGACACAATCACCACTCTGCCCAGCTCAAAGCACACAGCTTTGCAGGCCTTCTGCTTCAAGAGTCCCAACAGCAATGGTTTCCTTCATGGGTTCACCAATAAAAAGGTAACTGCTGCTGCAGCAGAAATGGTCATCTTTCACCAGCCTGATGAGTACAGGTTTCTTACAAAGAACTCGTGGAAAATCTGCTCTTTCTGCCCATGGTGGAACTCGAAGAGCAGTTGCCTGTTCCCTGAGGGAGTACTCTAAGCCTTTCTTTGTGAACCTGTCCCCTAAAGGAGGACTTCTTACCTCCATCCCCCATGCTCCCTGCCTGCAGGCTCATCTCTGGAGATAGCTAAGACTCCAAAATAACATGGAGGAGATATCTCAGATGTACTTGGCAGAAATGGCTACAAAGGATGAAAAGATGGGAGAGGAGTGGGGTGACTTAGCAAGGATGTGGGAGTGAGGAGCAGAGCAGGGCACTGGGAGATGTTCACTAACTGGGGGGAGTCAGATTTCAGGGAGTGCCTTTTTTCAGAAACTGTGGCTGGCCAGATGTCACATCCCTCCTGGGAGGCCTCTCAGTACAAGGTTTCTTGCCTGTTTTTGCACTAGGAAGCCATTGACAGGCACTGTATCACTTATTGACTTGCATCTGGACACCCATTAATTTTGTTCTGTCACTACCTTTTCATTTCCACAGCACATCCCATATTTGGCCTGCTGATGTGTAGGGTTTCTACAACATCACTTCTCCAGATGTCAGCTTCAAACTGGAGGTTGAAACATCTGGGGAGGAAAAAAGAAAGGCAGGGAGTTTGCCAGCTGGGGTGGTGTGTGTGATGACAGGCTCGTAGGGGAAGCACAATGGCTTGATGTATTTGCTGCAGTGGCTACAGCCAAAGAGGCCAAGGTGCTATTTACACATGCTCTTTGCACACCTCACACTGGCATCAACACCAAATCCATTACCAGCCAGTTCCTATTGGAAGTGAGTTTAGGTTTTTTGACTGGGAGGTTTAGAAATTAACTGTTGCATAACACATTTTTGGAGTCAGTGCTGCCTGTCTGGAGCAATTTCTTTGGGTTAGCTGAGCCCTCACAAATGCTTTCCACAAGCAGTTTGCAGGGCAGTTAGAGGGACTGCCATACTATTTTCCCAGGCGGACTGGTTGGAGTTTAAAAAAAACCAACCCTATTCTAATCAAAGATAAACCAAGTTATCATGAGAAAGGAAATGCTTCTGTGAGTAACTCCTCTGTCCTGCCCTGTCACCCTGCAGCGTGATGTTTGCCTGCCCTTTCCCAAGAGAAGTCCATGCACGTGGCTGATCCCACTATTTTGGGATAACGTATATACCCTGGATTCAGCGTGACTGGGAGCAGGAGAAGCTGGGTTTCCATGCCACAGTCTAATTCAAGAAGAACTATTTCCCAGGGCACAGTGAGGTGCTTCCAGGGTCTACCTTTTTCCTTTGACTTTGGCATCTGGGTCTCTGCTGCCAGAATCCACAATGGATTTCGAGTCTGACTGGCCTCTAAAAATGGGAAGAACTTGAGCTATTTTTGGGACTGCTGGAAAGAAGGTCAAGCGAGTTTCAGAGTGATGGGAAAGGGGAGGACACCAGCAGAGAGGGGGTGGGACCAGCGATGTGGGATTGCAGCCACAGACCTGGGATATGGAGATGTTCCCCAATGAGAAAGGAATGAACCACTGGCACTGGCATAGTGGGCTATGGTAGCCAAAAACCTGGAGGATTAATGAAGCTGTCTGCTGAGCAGCATTTTACCCTGCTGGTGTCATTGGATGGGTGTTCCCAAAGCTCAGGACAGGTACCAAAGTGGCACTGCATTTCCAGGCCACAGGAATCTTAGCAAAACAAAAAAAGCCCCTCCAAAGCTCCAAACTTTGTCTTTAACTATCTCTGTGCTGTCAAAATTGCTTGGTGTTCAGGAAAATCCCTTATGTTGGAGGCCCCCTGTGAGTGAAAGGGCCTTGGGGATGGTGTGCACAATTTAAACCAAGCAGGATTCTAGAGCTGTCAAATGAGCTCTAAACTCTGTGTACATTTGGAGCTCAGTTTAACCCCAGTCCTTCCACACCCATGCCCACCTAACTGGACATGTGCCAGGCTGGACCACTGTAGAGCACGTGCGATATTTCGGGAACAAGAAGGGATTTTTTTTTCCCCCAGAGCTTTTGCCAGACCTCAGTTTCTGAGCACAAGGATTTAGCTTGGGCAGCAAGGCCCTGGCACAGGGGCTCGCTCCATGGCCTGGGAAAAGCAAACCTGGCTCAAGCCCAGTGGTGTTGGATGCTTGCAGGCCCGTGGCTCTCCTAGGCTTGCTGAGCTGCCCAGCACTGTGGGACTGTGGTCAGGCAGGACTTGGTGCTGCTCCTTCCTGGTCCCAGCGTGAGTTGTGAGGGAGCCCAGGATTCCCAAGCTACTCTGGGCACTAAGCCACTGGCCTCCTTCCCGTTAGCCATAATCACTGGTTTGCTGGAAAATTTATGAGACCTGCTGTAGTGATATCCACGAATACAGAAGCTGTTGTAAATGTAATTTGTTTCTAGGATTTGACAGTGTTTATCTGAGAGACTTCAGCCACCCATCATTCACGGTAGTTCTGCTGATGGACTCATGGGCTCCTGTCAAGGGTTGCAGATTGATCCCTGACTCTACTGAGTCCCACGTGTTCCAAGAAGTATGGCAGTTATTCCTCTGGTTCGGAGTTATTGCTGGAAATGTTGTTGTTAGCCATTAAAGTCACTAACCCTATTTTCAGGGTTATTACAGTATTTACCTTGGCTGCTCCAGTGGGGTTTTAAAGTTGTATTTCCAACATATGATATGGGGTAAAAATAGGCAGAGTCTAATTAGAATAATCCCCGGAGAAACTCAGATTCCTCAGTTACACAATGCGTTGTTCTCCTCACAACATGGCAGGCACGTTTCAGCTTAGTGACAGTGGGTCAGCCTAGACCCACCTTAGGGGAGAGGCTGCCATCAGAGAGATCAGGAGATAGTTCCTGGGAAAAGCCCTGGGAGCATTCCACATCCCTGAAGGCAGCAGCTTCTCCAGGCTGGATGCTTAGGTAGGGATTAGGTGACCACCACCAGCTTCTGCATTTGTATTTAGTGTATTTGTGTATTAGTGTGGGTGTGTGAGAAAAATCCCCTGCCTCATCTAGTGCTGGAATTTCTGGGAATGGGGCAGACTCCGGCTGCAGTGTTATGGTTTGGGGTTTAGGATGGCAGTGGTGCCAGAAATAGGATTTTACAGGCAGCAGTGCAGCGGGCAGGCAGATTCCACTGGGCTATCATTATCCCAGGAAACATTCCTGGGCTCTGCAGGGGGGCATGGGGGATGAGGGCCAGCAGCGGCCTTTGGGCTGCCCACCATCCCAGCTCCATCCTGCAGAGGGAGATGAGTCAGGCCCTGGCTCCACCACTCCAGCAGCTGGAGAACGTCCAGACCCTCCCACAATTCCAAACAACAGCCAGGGCTGTGCTCTGGGAGCTCTGGAGCAGGTGATGAAGTCTAAGAGGCCTGGATGAGCTGCTGGCACTGCTGGGCAGTGCTCCACAGGTGGCTCCTGAAGTCCTGCTAAACTCCACCTCCATGTCCTGGGGGGCTCTGGGAACCTTCTGTTGGAGATGGGGAGGCTGGGGAGCGCCTTAGCTTCCCCTCTCAAAGCCTGCCAGGTCGGGCTTACCACGGCTTTGCCCAGACACACTGAGCAAGTGCTGCCCAGGGCTTGGGCTTGTTTCATTTTTTTTTTCAAGACTGAAAGCAGATATACAAACAAAAATGTGAGGCAGATGCTACCAAATTACCGGGAAGTTGTTTGGACATCTCCAAGTTCTACCCAGGGCACTGGGAAGTGTCCTCAGCTGGCCAGGACCCCCTGTCCTCCAGAGTGACACCCTGGCGCTCAGAGCCGTGCAGGGGATTGTGCTCTGTGTGGGACATGTATTACCTCCCTCCCCCAAACGCCTGGAAATATTTCTGTTCTCCAAAATTAGTTTCCAAATGTGCTGGAATTTCCTTTCAGTAGGAATTCTTGAAAATCTGGTCTTCATTGTGAAACCGAGTGGCAACTTTTTCCAAACCCCCTTGTCTGGAATTCCTCACCCACAGCAAACAGGCAGATTTCAAGCATTTTGTCACAGGGTAGCTCTCAGGATCACCCTGAGGGGCTGAGCCTGGGGCTCACTGGGTGCTCTGAGTCTGACTGGATTTTCCTTCTAACAGTGCTTTAAGTGCTACAGCGAAAAAAACCCCCATGGTGCTGGTTTGGAAGGTGCTTCTCATCTCCTCCAGTGAGACTGGACTGCTTGGGGTGTGTTCACCCCATGGATACTTACATGGGGTGCTTAAGTCCCTCATGACACCTCTGCTTGCAAAGGGCTGCAGACCTACAGGTCAGGCACCCCAAACCCACGCTGATACGATGTGAGTGCTTTACAGCAAGGCAAGAGTGTCACTAACCCTATTTAAGAATGACATATCGTATTTTCCATGTCTTTTTGTACCATCTGGACCTCTGGGGAAATATCTGGAGCGGCCTGGCAAATTTCCAACCACACATCTGAAAAGAGTCATTTTCAAAAGGCCACAAAAACAACTGTTTGTGAGGGCTGATTTCAGAGTCTGACTTCACTTGGAGCAGTGGCTCCTCAGTGGTTTGGTTACCAGGGTCATGCTTTTTTAAAAAAAATTTATGACAAAACTCGGGCTCTAGACACAAAACACAACTGCCTTTCAATATTATGATGGACTCTGTAGCCCTAAACAACAAGGCAGATAATTTTATTTGAAGCCTTGGTTACAGAATGTCTTTGTTTGAAATTCTTCCAGAGAAGCATTATCTCATCGCACCGAACAACCAGCTTCAGTGGGCACCAAGGAAGCATCTATGCCCAGGCCTATTTTGGGACTCTGATCCCAATGGCTCTTTTGCTCAAAAGTAGGTCAGATTTTAGTCCTTTTCCAGAAGGAAAATAAGAGCAAGTTCAGATACGAGATTTCCAGGAAACCAGAAGAAATTGCTGCTTCTATTTCTAGGAGCTCTGCCAGAGACAAGCTCCTTTGTACTCAGGCTAACTCCTCTCCTAACTTTACCATATGATTGATGACTCAAATTATGAGGTTTCATTTCCCATTTCTACCTGAGATTTCCTGTTTGGGCTCTTCCCAGATGCAATGAGAAAGGTTACCACAAAGATATTTCTGGACCTAGAACTGTAGCTGCTAAATTTGTAATTGCCCAGCCCCAGGGCGGAACATGCTTTTAGCTGAATCAGTAGCTGCAAGAATACAGCACATACCGTGAAAAACTGGCCTCACTTGCAACACCACTCACCTACTGTGCTGGCTCCTTTGGGCTGATGATGTGCAGCAAAATTATATTAGACTTTGTGATAGCTGAGTCTGAGTCAGCAGCTCTGGAAGCCATGGTCTCTCCATCTTCCCTGGTCCCTGATGTGTCTGGTGTGCTGTGCTGGCACCCTCCTGCCCTTCACATGCTTCTCCTGGAGAGATTTACTTCTTTGGTTTTGATCCTTTTGGGGATTGCTGAGAATTTACATTGCCAAGGGCGTTTTTCCTTGGAAATGTCCATTCGGAATCAGCAGCAGAGCACAGCCTGTATGTGAGCCAGTGGGTTATATAAGATCAGTCATTAAGATGCTGAAGGTGAATCTCAGCTCAGCACCAAGGAGAGCTTATGCTGGAGATATGCCTGGTCAAGGAGCTCTGTCCCAGGAGCCTGCAATTCCTCCTGCATGTCCCAGCCGTGCTACTGTTTCAATGCCAGAGGGGCTGATGCCACGAGCCCAAAGGATGGGTGCAGACCTGGGACTCAGAGCGTTACCCTGTTGATCCTTCAAGCAAGATACCAAGTCACCTTTGCTAATCAATTCCACTTGCAGCTGGATCCAAACTCCAGCTCAGGGAAGGCACAAAAACATTTGTTCTCTCCATGGCAACCACATGGAAAGGATGATAGTGGGGATAGGCCCATTTCCAGAAAGGAGGGATCCACACTTTCCAAACTAACAAGGCTGGACTGGCTCTCCTCTGCCAGGGCAGGAGGCCTGATCCAGGAGATGTGAGCACCAGCATGCCTGGGCTCCCTGCCTGCAGCACCCCTGTCCTCATCTCTGGTGTCTGAGCTGTCAAATCCTTCCACATTCCTGGCTTAAGCCACCCTCAGCAGCACTTGCTGCTCCTGCCAGAGGTATTTCTTCCCCTCGTCTCAGGAGCACTCCATGGCAGAGCAGGGTGCAGCCGTGTGGCCGGGTGGCTGGCACAGGGAGCCCCAAACAGGCTACTGCAGCGAGGCAATGTTTATGTGCTGCAGCCAGGGTCAGGTGTGAACACTGCTGGCACGTACAAACAATGTACAAACAGCCTCTGTCAGGAGAACAAACGCTCAGGGAGCAGGAAGGGTCCCCTTGCTGCCAGGAAACCATATCTGAGCTCATTTACCTGCTGCAAACAGTCCTCTGTGCAGTCAGGAGGCAGCTTTGGTGGTCACCTTATCAGCACATTGCTGATTAAATAGCTCCAGCCTGAACTTACCACAAGTTCACAAAGCAATTAGTTTGGAAGAGACCTCTGAGATCATCGAGTCCAGCCTATGACCAAACACCACCACGTCAACCAGACCAAGGCACTCAGTGCCACGTCCAGTCTTTCCTTAAACACCTCCAGGGATGGTGACTCCACCACCTCTGTGGGCAGCCTATTCCAAAATCTAACCACAGCTTCTGGGACAAAATTCCTCCTAATGTCCAACCTAAACCTCCCCTAGTGCAGCTTAAGACTATGTCCTCTTTCGTATTGCTGGTTACGTGGGAGAAAAGGCCAACCCCCACCTGGTTACCAGCGTGGTGTGTTCATCTGTGAAGGAATGTGGGGCCACAGGAGTGAAATCCTGCTGTGTGTCACCACCAGCCTGCTGGGACACCCAGGCTTGCTCAGTTGTAACACATAAGTTGAAGTGATGGTGGCACTGTGGAAGAAATGTGCCTAAATCCAGTATCACCGGGATCCTTTCCCATAGATTGTGCCATGCTCTTGGGATGAGCACTGTCTCTTGTATGAGGCAAGTTGTTTTACTGGAGATGTCATGGACGGGAAGATGTTCTTGGTTCCTCCTCCTGAGCTGAGCAGCAAGTGTGGCTGCAGGGATTGCAGAAGCCACACTGAAGCCACAGATGGTGAAAAAACCACAGAAGCAAAAGCCAGCCTTGAGAAAACATCCTGATCACCTCCTGCTGCAACCGGGAGCCACCACTGACCTGCTCACAGCACTGTTTTAACATGAGTTTGCACAGACCCAGGGATTTCTTCTCCTTGGCAAACCCATGATGTCCCCAGCAGGGACATCCTGCCACCCCAAACCACTCCTGGGAGCTCAGCTCCCAGATGAAAAGCACTTGCACAGTCCTAAGCCCTTGTCTTTCCCACACTTCTCCAAAGAATGATGGAGCTGAGAGGATACCACGAAGGATCTGCAGGCACCAGTATGAAGGTGGCATTGTGGTGAGTAAGGTTTGTCCGTTTTTCCTGATTTCCCTGCTATAACTGAACAAAAGAGCTGCAGGGCAACTTTGTCCCTGTTCTCCCAATGCCTTCCTGTAGATTTTTAGACAAGACCTTGAGCCTCTTGATCCCAGGGAGGATAATCACTTCCATGGCTGTTGGCAAGCATAGGAGCTGGCTGCCCTCAGTGCTCAGTAGCTTGAGGCTGAGCATTTGCTCCATTCCCTCAGTGAGAGGAGGAATTATTTACTAGGGAAAAGATCCTCATTACAGCTGGAACATGTCCTGGGGTCCAGTGACCTCAAGAAAAAGCCAATTTGGTGATGAAACCAAGAGCAGAGGTGAAAAGGCCACTCTGGTGACAGGGTCTTTGCCCGGGCCGAGCCCGGTCAACGATGGCTCATCCTCTGCCAGGCTCAGGGACCACCGGAGCAGCGGGATCTCAGGATCTCCCCATGGCACCATGAGTGGTGTCGGGGCTCGTGCCCCTGCTCCAGCCCCCTGCTCTGCAAACAGGAAGCTGGCGAGCAGCTGCTGAATAAGTCATTTTGGGGAGTCTGTACCAAACTGGCTTTCAACTCCTGAATGTGTAGGAAGGAAAGAGCCGTGAATACGCCTTTGTGACCAAGTTTGGCACCAGCCGCACTCCGCAAGAGGGACAAGAATGTGGCCATTTAGAGGGGATTCAGCTGCCCTTTAAGAAATGAAATGATCCCTTCCCTTTCCTGCAAGGCATTATTCAGGGGAGAATAGGAATGAGACAGTGAGCAGCTTCTTTCTCTTGCTGGCACTCAGGGCTGCGATCCAAAGTGTGGATGTTGGAGCGCAGGAGAGACCCCACTCCAGGGAAGCTGCACAGCCCAGGGATGACCTGGTCCCTCTGGCTGCTGCAGGAGGGATTAGACTGGGGCAGCAAAGCTCCAGACCTGCCCTTTCCTGGATGATTGTGTGCACCCTGAGGTGATTCCGCTGGGACTCTAGCAAAATATCTGTCCATCTCCTCCACTGGGCTCAGAGGGGTTTTGGAATCAAGCAGTTTGAAAGGTTTTGCCCTTTTCTGAAGCAATTCCCCACCCAGTTTTTCAGAAGTTTCTGTATGTTACATTAAAAATGGACTGTGTCCAAACATTTGCGGGTTTTTTTTTTTGGAAAGGCTTAGATATTTTGTACAGATCTTTCCTTTGTGGACAGCTTGAAATCCAGGGGCTCTTTAGTAATCTGGAATGAAGACAGGCTCTGTTTTATCATACCCTTTGGGACGCTGGCTGCCTGCTTTCTGGGTAGTTGGAGCTTTGACCATATTCACAGGCACAATTATCACATCCAGTGACAGAGGGAACAGATCTCTGGGGCAGCCAGTCTGCCTTATCCGAGGCTCCAAGAGAAAAACTTGGTCACACATAAATCCAAAAGTTTTCCAAAGAGTGACTTAGGAGTTTTCTGAGTGACTGGCTTTGGGACCTCACAAGTCCTGAAGCAGTAGGAAGCTCCAGATGATTTCAAAATGCTTCATGTGCCAGGAGAAAGGGAAAACAAGCAAGGCAGATATTAGTAAGTTGGCTAGTGCTGAACCATATCGCTCCACTGGGATCATTTGCTCCACGTGTGGACTTTTTGTAAGAAATGCTTGTAATAAAATGTAATACGTGCAGGGGGCTTGGGTGGGAGTCAAGATTAACAGTTGCTTTCTTCTGGGGTTTCATTCCTTTCTTGCCTTCCCCTGGTTCGGTGTCTTATGACAATCATAAACAGAATATTAGTTAAGAACTTTGCTGGTAGCTTCCTCTTTCAACTGTGTCCTGCAGAAGGGCTAGGAATGCAGAGACAGCTCTACCAGCACTTCCTCATGTAAGGTCAGCCACAGCTTCTTTAGTTCCTGCACCAGAAGTTCTGCTGGAAAACAGGGAGCCTTTACAGTTCAGCGTGTTTGACAGATGTTTGTAGGCTCCCTGCTGATGGGGTTAAAGTGCAAATAGTCCTTCTGTTCCTGTTTGCATAGCACCAGCGTTCCAGGGAACACCACTGCACCCTGTGCGGGATCCTCAGGAGAGGGGACGGGCACAGAAACTGGAGAGCCCAGTGAAGGGACACTGGCGTGGCTGGGGAGGAGAGCTGGGAGAGTAGCTTTGCTCACCCTGGAGGATGAGGTGTAGGGGGTTGAAACCCAACTTGCACTGCCCATGGAGGTGACAGGGACCCTGCAAGGGCAGGAGGCCCCACAGGAGCGACAGGGGAAACCGGCTGCTCACAAAGATGGGACACATCTCTGGGACAGGGCTCACACAGGTGGTGGGACTCCATCAAAATCCAGCGGCAAGGCCACACTCTAGACAGGCCAGAGACAGAGCTCATAAAGCCCCTCCTCGGCTCCTGTTTCAACCTGAAAAATCAGGAATAGCAGGGAAGGACCAAACCAGCAAAGCAGTGAGAGACCAGGAAGAGGAGCCACCTTTTCCCATTTACTGGGCAGCACAGGGAGAACTGACAAAGTTTAGATCAGAACCCATGAAATTAATTGTCTGGAATAGTTTTTACACTGAATATTATTGTTCCTTAAGTCTAACTAACTACAGTTTGACATGGTTAAATTAGTGTTTGCTGGAGAGTGGATCTATGTTTCTGAAATAGAGCTGATTTTACTTTGAAATTTCAGCCTCTTACTTTGTTACTTGCCTATGCCAAAATTATTCTTAAAGATTTTAAAGATTTGTGTAAAGATTTGCTGGATTAACATAAAGCCCTGTTATTTTAGCTGAGTAAGTTCTTTGCAAGCTTGTTGTCAGTAACTGAGTTATTTTTTCTCCAATTACTGAGTACATATTTTTACATCAAGATAGCATATCTCTGTCTTCAAAAATGTAGCTTATTGCTGACAGACCAACCAAAGTTCTTCAGCTCTTTTATGAACTCCTTCAGTCCATTTATGAGTGACTGAATGGGAAGGCTTTTTTTGTTATTTATTTTTTTGAATTCAATTCCCTTTGAGTTAATACAGGAACTTAGGAGATGCTGAACTTCATCTTGGCTAATGCTGTGTTTGAGTCCCTTTCCATGATGCTCTTCTGTCTGAGCTGAACTAGATCACTCCTTACTGGCCAGTTTTGAATGATCTCCTTCAAGGCTTGTCCCCTGCAGCCAGTTAGAAGCCACCTGGAGGATGCACTCACTGGCTGCAGGCTGCAAAACCTCACTGGTCCACCTGACACCATTTCTCACTGTGCTCTGGGGATGGGCCTCTTTGGCATTTGCAAGCCGATGTGCACGTTCCTACCTCTGGTGCTCCTCTTCTTCATCAACAGGAGTGGATCTTAGTACTGGGATCAAGTGTGACACCAGTGGCTGATACCCAGCCCTGGTGGGGGAACAAGCAGGGACCCCAACCACCACCGTGACATTCAGCCACTGGTCACGGAGCTCACACTCCTTGGGGTTTGTTTTTTCCTTCTGTATCCACTTCCCCGTTAGCAGCAGTTGGATATTTAGATGAAAGCCGCTGTTCCAAACCCAGGCACCCCAGAATTACAGATCAACAACTTCAAGGAAATTTGTGCAATTTGGATTCGGGCTCTTCCAAGCCTGCATTCCAATAGCAAGGGTTTGATCACACCCTTGGCCACTGCACTCCGTATTTGACTGCTTTGTAAGAGTCCTCGTGTGCCTCTTGGAAATAAATCTGCCCAGTTTTGAAATTCTGAAGCAATATTATTTCATCTCTTGCCAAGAGTGGATTGGAAAATGATAAGAGTCTTTCAGGCTACATAACAGTTATTTTGGGAGTTTCATCTTACTTTTTCCATGACATTTTTATTCCTTCCATATGAAACACACACACATATATATATATCTGTTAAATATATATATATATGTTAAAAGTTCCTTTTTGTGTTGAAGTAGACTGGGGAGAAGGAAGCTATTTTGTTAAGTGACATTTCCTAAATATTTTGGAAATCACAGCCTTCTTTGCACATGTTTTTTTTCCAATTTTTTTTTTTTTCTGGTCAATTCCCCCTCTGGGTTGACCAAAATGAAAATTGCCATTTTGATCTGAGTGGATTTTCTGGGTGAAAAAAAGTTGAAAATAAACATTTCCATAAGGACTACCCATGAAATCCTAGTTGTATATCATTTCAACTCCTCCACCTCCTCCTGGCACTGCAAACACACACATTCTCTGTGGCTAGAGCTAGGAATGATCAATTGCAATTAATCTGGGCAGAAAATGAAGGGCTTGAGTTTTGATGTGATTTCCTTGTGCTCTGCTGAGCAGCAGCTCCTGTGGCTGTGAGCGGTCTGGGGCACCACCACCATCCCAGATCCTCAGCATTTTGGCTTCTCTCCCTCCTCCTCTCCTGGTTTTGGTCCTCAGCCCCACATGGATTTGCTGAACACACCTGTGAAGTGAATTATCTGTCCTGGTTTGGGCTGAATAAGCTGCAGACAAGGATGGTAGGGCTTGGTTTTATTTTTGGACCTCTTCTGTGAGCTTAACCCCCCCAGTCTCTGCGGGCCTGCTGCCAGCTCAGCCCATGGCACATCCAGCACCTCATCAGGTGCATGGACCTGCCAGGCCAAAGTCACCTCTCTGTCCCTCCTTGGCCACTGAGTGACCCCACAGATAATATCCGCACTGTCTGCTGGTGCCTGAGGGTGTGACAGAGGCTTCAAAAGGCTTTCTACCCAGTGTTATGTTTTTGAACTTCATGGAAATTGAGTGGATTGTAGGAAATTCAAGTTGCAACACAGCTGCTTGTTCGCAGAAGGGATTTTTTTTTTTTTTTTGAAAGCAAAAGGTATTTCATTTGCACTCTGAAAAATGTCAATATTTTTTTCTGGAGGTCAGCAGCACCATTCCCAGCTTGGCATCCAATCAGGAGGCATCTGTACTCCAAGCATTTTGCACCAACACTCCCACAGTGTGTGAGAAAGGGCACTGCTGGGGTTGGGTGCTCAGAACAGCCCACATTGCTCTCCCTGGGGCAGAAAGCAGCGTTGCCAGTGGCACACCAGGAGCTGCAGGGTAGTGAGGAAGAGGAGGAGGTATTTCTGAGCAGCTCTGGTGAACAGATCCCACAGTACCAACCCCACTTCTCCTGTCCAAAGGATCCCCCCCCTCCCCTACAGGGCTGGGGATGAAAACCTGACCAGCTGCTGGCACCCAGGAACCTGGTTTGTTCCCTAACAAGGGGATGCAGGTCCACTGATCCACCCTGGAAAGGCATTCCCCAAAGGGAATCCCCATCCTCTCGCTCCTGGCAGTTCCCTCTCTGGCTCCTGGCCAGGCCACCTGCATTTGAAACTCCGTGGGACTTCGCTTGGGTTTCTGTGTTATTAATCCTCCCCAGAAGAAATCCCAGGCCTTTCTGGACCTCTTCCCTGTTTGCTAGGACAGCTGCCAGGGCTGTGCCGCTGCTTCATGTCAGCACAGGAGGCACTGCAAAGCCCATGTATTTCCAGAGGGCAAGGAGAGCTCGGCTCTGCTCGCAAAGGCTGCAATCTGATGCTCTCTGCTGTGCTTGCCGGATACTGGGATGCTTTCTTGGCATAAACACTGAACAAAGCAGGTCAAAATCAAATCATCTGTCTAGGTAACCAGCAATCCAGATAAACACTGGCCTCTGTGCTCCTGGTGTGTCCCAGCTGTGCTCACAGAACAAGGTTAGGCTGTAAGAAGATAAAGGAGAAGGGGCTGTTCTGGCTCAGAGCATTGCAGGTCTCCCAGGGGCCACAGGTGGCCAGCAGTGGCCATAAGCACAGGCCAACACCACCATCTCCCTGCTTGGATTATAATCCATATACAGTGCAGCCCCATTTAACACCTGATGACACGGGAGCAGTGCTCCAGGGAGCGCTGCATGTGCATGCAGGAGGGGATGCTGATGGAGATGAGGTGTTGAACGATCCTGTGCAGTGCCCATGGTGTTCTGCACCACTCCTGGCTGGTGCAGAGCCAGCACTGCCTGGCTGTAATGGGCAGGTGTGTGGCTCACCAGGCTTTGAAGCAGTTTTAGCAAGCTGCAGCAGTAAAAGTGCTGCACTTCACATGCTGATGGATATCTATTTCATTGGGTCTTAACCATGTCTTGTGGCAAGATCACAGTTTCTCATGGGTTTCAAGCAGAAGGGAGAAATTTCCAGTTTCCAGCAGGGAAGAACGAAGCAAATTCATGTAATCACATGTTCATGTTAAACATAACAAGCACCGGGAAAGAGCTCTCCTTCAGCTGGTCCTCAGAGGCCACATTTCAAACAGAAGTACTCTCTGCAAGCATTCATGAGGGAGAAAGCAAACAAGGCTCTTGGGCTGGATGACCTGTTCCAGACCAGGACTGCTGGGTCCTCAGCAAAAAACTGCTGCCGTGCACCATCTCATGCTCTAGCAGTCACAAGCTGGCCTTAAGTCACCTTATTCCATCTATTTTAGGCTGGGAGGACTCAGTGCACTGAAGGAGAAACACCCTGGCTGGCAATGGCAGCAAGGTAAGTGTATTCTCTACTGTGAGGGTAAATTTTGTCCTTCTCAGTGCAGATGCCTGCAGTTTGGGTAAAAGAATCCCACCCTGAATCTCACCCCAGAGACCCTGGAGGCTGGGTAGGGAAGCCCTTGGGAAATGGAAGTTTGTGGGATGGGGTTAGCAGTGCTGTCTGCAATAGTGCTGCAGACAGGAGCTAGAAGTCACGTTTCAGTGATGGAGCTTTGCTTTCCTTGCAAAATGCACATATTATTGGCAGGAGGCAAAGAACGAGCAGGGGTGTGTCAGATTCCCACTCCAGCTCCAGAGAGTTCCTCCTGGGAGATGCTGAAGGGCCCTGTGAGTTCATCTCTGCTCTGTTGCATTTACTGGACGCTTCTTTCCCCTGTTTTTGTGGTAGAAACATCTGAAAATAATTTGTGCCTTGTTAAGCTCTGCGGACAGTCAGGGTTCTGCGTGCAATTTGGTCTCCACCTCAGCCAGGACTAGCTGGGGCTGCTCTGTGTTTGCTCATTAGCTAACGAGCCACGCTGTGGTGAGCAGGGCTCTCTGGGGGGCTGCCTCAGACGTGTGGCTGCTGTTTGCCGTGCGTGGGCACACGCAGGGGTGGGTGCGGTGCCGATGAGCTCACTCTGCACAGGGAGCGCCGGCCCCTGCAACAGCGGCTCTCCCACTCCTCTGGATCGCGCAGGCCGGCGGGGAAGACGCAGTAGGATGGTAAGGAACATCATCCCCCAGTTATTACTAATATTGAAAGCATCTGGAGCTGTGGGTTGGGGACCTGCTCAAGAAGGATGTGCGCGCTGCAGGCCCCGCTGGAGCTCCAGCAAAGCTCTGTGTGAGCAATACATGCTGTCCGGTGCTCTGGAGAGGATGGATGGAGAAATCTTCGGCAGCAATCCCGGGACAAAGGCGAGGACAGCTGAGCAATCGAGGTGGGAGGATGCCCTCCAGAAAGGGGAAAATGATTAGGCTGGGAGGAAAGGAACAGCTTGGGGAAGGGATGATGCGCTAACCACATGGCTGGAGGAGGAGGTGTGAAGACTTGATGGGAAACACAGGACTAAATGTGGGGGAACAGGGCAAAGAGAAGGTAAAGCGAAAGAGTAAGAAGGGCTGAGGGGACTGGTGGTATCGCAGCCCAGCACGTGCGAGGCTCAGTGGGGAAGGCTCCCGCGAGGGGCAGCGGGGCAGCTCAGCGGTGCCCAGCCAAGGGGATTCCCGGCACAGGAATCGCTCGGGCTCAGCGCTGCGGGGAAGCAGCGCTCCCACGCAGCCGCGGGAACACCCGGCGAAGCCGGGAGCTAAACCCCACCACCCCGGCCCAGCGGAGGGGGCAAAGGGCGCTGCCCACCCCGGGCCGCGGGGGAAGGCGGGGGCTCGGGGCCGCGGGCGGGCCGGTGGCTTCCGCCCGGCGCGGCGCATTCCTACCCCGTGAGTCAGGGCGGCGCGGCGGGATGCGGCGTCCCGCGGCCCCGGGCGCTGGCAGCTCCCCGCCGGGACTCTCCCCGCC
>VZRE01012908.1:342348-378829 GCA_013396775.1 Cephalopterus ornatus | reverse complement strand
CTTGCAAGAGATCTGCCTACAAACTGGCTTTTCAGGTTCTGGGGAAAGCCATGGGCTGGCCCTGGTCTCGGGAATGTCTTGCTCTGTGCTGGATAGGCTTCAGCCAGGGGGATGAGCTTTGGATATGGGAGAGCTCTGCTTGCCTGCAGAGCAGAGCAGGCACCTCTTCTCCAGCAAGCTCATCCTTCTCATGGCCTGGTGCTGATATGTCACCTCAGCCAGGAATTATGTCCCTAGTCACTGGACTTGGCAGACGGCTCGTTTCACTTTCGTGGCGGGGACTGAACCGAGGCTGCAGCTGAGCGAGGTCACCAGGCAGGAATAGGAATTCCTTTTGGGGTCATCAGTCCTGTTCCTCTGGAATCCAGCCCCAGAGAGTAGCCAGCAAGTCCCAACATGTTCCCCTGGGAGAGGCAGGGTCTGCCGAGAGTGGCATGATAGGACAGTTTATTCTGGGCACAGAGCCCTCATGCTCAGATATAATTAGTAAAGGTTTGATTCTGTTCAGTGTGTCGGATCTCAAGCACAGCTTGGTTAGTGCTGAAGGCCTGAGATGGGCAACATGACCAGGGGTACCGGGTTGTTTTCCTCTTCCGTTCAGTGTATCCAGCAAAGGTTTGGCAGAGCACCCCATGTGCTGCTGGGGATGTGCCTGCCAAGTGGGACTGGCTGTGAGCTGAAGATCCTGACGTTTCTCTGTCTGTAACTCTAGAGCTTTTATCCAGCGGAACAGTCTGTGATAAGATTCTTCCCTTGTGGTTGCTGCCTCTCTTCCTTAGCTGTCTCTGGAGGCTTTGGCATCCCATGGAGACCATGTGCCTTTCTCAGAGGTTCCGGCATTAATTGTGACCTGACGTGACACTTCTATTAATTGCTGTTCCTGCAGCCACCAGCCTGTTGCCAGTATATGACCCATTTCAGTAGAAATACTTAAAACTCAACGATGGGTTCCTTCCTTAGCATTTTCCCTGATCTCAGATGTGGATTAGTTTCCTTTCTTTTCAGCTGAAGAGGTGCTGGGCTCTAAGTCTAATATTTATCATCATCTAGTTGGAATAAAAGGGACACGAAATGAGCAGATCTCACTCTGTTACTGTGAGGTTGCCTCACTGCTGCTGGATATGTATCTGTTGTAGTTTTAAGTAACCCACAGAATGCATGTGTTGCCTGCCTACTCAGAGAGCTGCATTTTATCCTCTCTGCTGGGCGACAGTGTCTCAGTGTGTGCTGTGGGTGCTGCAACCTGAATTTAGTTGGACTTTTGCTGGCTGGTGGGTAAAACATCCCAGTGCTGCTGGAAGTTCTTCAGAGGAGGGGGAACCCTGTTGTCCAGTGTCACGCAGGCAGTTGTCTCCCCAGTGATGGATTTGTTTTTAGCTTCGTGACTGATTGTTTTGTTATTTTTTTCCTCTTTTTACTCTGTTTATTTTTTTCTTTGTTCAGAAGTAGCAGAAGAACCAGTTGAACTGAATGGACATCAGGACCTGTTGCTTACTCTGCTAGTGTCCAGTAACTCCCCTCTGAGAGAAGAGCATTTAGAAGGGACAATCCTAGCCCTGCAGCCCAGGAGATTCAGTGGGCAGCAGGCAAGATTTAACCCTGGAAGGAAATGGATGTGTTAGGCAGCAGTTCCCATGGTCGTGCTGGCAGCTCTGCTTTCCATGTCCTTGGAGAACCCCAAACTGATTTGGTGTGTGATGTTTGCTTGTGCCATCCAGGCCAGCTTGCACAGAGTGGTGCAGATCCTCCCTCCAGTGCCCTGTGAGGCGGGCAGGGCTTGCCTGCCACCCTCTCTGTTTCCACAGGCGGGCTTGTCTGTGCCATTGGGAAGTGAGGTTTCCACAGGGAGAAGTGGAAATTGCGTCTGTGCTGAGGTTGCCTATTGTCATATCCTTGTTAGTTGATCTTCAGGGATTTCCAGCTGTTTGCTCCTGCTCATCCAGCTGCTGTCCAGGACCAGTTGAAGCCCACTTCAGATCACAGCTCTCATCCTTGTTTCAGTCCATGCTGCTGTAGGAATGAGGAAGTGGGATTTTTTTTTTTTTACTGTGTGTTGGGATGATGCCACAAGGAGCAAATGAGTAGCTGAGTTTTTGAACAAATCATCCAAACTATGGTCAAATCCTTTTGAATAATAAACAGTGGCTGTTTCCCACTTGGTGAAGGCAGAGAGTTTATTCTTCACATTAACCTTAGCTGTCAGATCTCCTAAAGCTATAAAGTGTATGTTCCATTGCTTGTGGGCTCTGTTTGCTGCAGAGACAGCAAATGTCAGATTGACATAAGGCTTGTTCTTGCTGTAATTTCCTTTGGGTGCACTCTTCAACTATGTAGATAAACAATTTATTTCTAATATAATTAAAGCTACTTTTTGCCCATCATAGGACTATGATGATACAGACCTGAGCAGCGGATGTGCTCTCAAATTCTGGGGCCTTCAGCAACAAACAGACCTTGCCTTAGAAATCAGAGCATCTCTAAAGCACAGTGTTTATTAAAGGAAATGTAATTTCTTCTCAGAACTAAGAGGTATCATTGCACAATACTTCCCTGGCACGGTACAGCCTTCCCAAGGGGAGAAGAGATAGCAAGACATGCCTGATCTTGCCTTTTCTGGAAAGCCTACCTTTGCCTCCTCCTCCCCTTCCTGTTTCCACTTCACTGAGAGCCAGCCCCTTGCTCTGCTGGTCAGCAGCAATCCCTGCTTTGAAGGTTTGCTTTCCTTTAAAAAGGAACAATACCTATGAGGTCATCCAGAAGCTGCACAGGACGCTGCTTTTACTGTTCTTCAGCTCTGGCACTTATTTGGCTTTGGCTCAGTGAAAGTTAGAACAGCTTGAATTTTAAAATCTTCAGGGCTCAGATGGCGGGATTGACAAATAGAGCTTCTGTATTTCGGGAGTTACTGCCCTGTAGCAATCAGCACATGTGAGGTAGGTTTCTCTGTTGCTTAAATTCAGAGCCTTGAAGTGAACTGTAGAAGACAGCAGACTGTGAGTTGTGCCAAAAAGTGTGAGTGTTCCTTCTTTTCCTCTGGCTGCTCTGGGACTATAGTTTCAGGGAGAACAGTGAGACAGAACGTGCCATTCACTCAGACTGAAGAAGTACGGTTCACTTAGATTTTTAATATCGTTTTTTTGCTAAACCAAGTTAGAATTATGATTATTTCTATTTGAGCTGGTGCACTGGGCACACATGGATATACACAGGTGTTCACACACTACAGAGCAAGACAAGCTCTTCCTGCAACTGCTTTCCAGTTAGACCCAGTAGGAGGTGTGTGCCTGGCTGTTGGCCACCACCCAGGGTAGAAATTAGAGAATCAGAGTGGCAGACAAGCTCTCCTGTGTCCCTGGCTGCTATATTAGCTAATGCTGAGGAAGAGCATCTCCAGCCAAACCAGCTCTGCTCCGAGTCCTTGGCTATTTAACTGTTCCTGTGAAGGATCTCCACTGGGCCTCATCACTTATTCTCTCACAGGTACCCGGGTGGACAGGAGTATGGTGGTGCTGGAGAAAGCAGGTGTGTGATGGGGGGTGAGGATGCTCTGAGTTTGAAAGGAACATGCAGAGAAAGCTGTTCTCAGTGGCTCTGCAGCTTCCATCCTTCCTGAATGTGAAGTGTGTCTTCTGATGGCTCCAGTGTTTGTTACTGTTATTTCCTCTAAGATTTTTTTAGGTTGCTATTCAGCGTGGTTTTATGTAACTTTCCATAGGAAATGTTGTCATTTGTGGTAGTTTTGATCTCCTTTGCCATTGAAGCCTTTTTATTTAGCACAACAAACAGTGATTTTTAGCTGTTTTTAGTACCCAGAGCTTTTACTGTGGAGGATGGGTGGCTTTTGGTCTCACATAATTTTTGGTTTGGCCTATTGTGATCTTTTCAGGGGAGGTTGCTGGTTTTGGCAGTTGCTTTTCCATCAATTGTTTATTGATCTCATATCTTTCTAAATGAACAATGTTATAATCACTAAGAGGCATTAATTTACCAAGAAATTTGGTCTTGGGGTGGATGCATGAGCATCAGCTATTCCAAAAGCAACCAGAGCCAGTGTTTACTGCTCTCCTGAGCTTCACCCCAGTGATGTTCTCCTGTCTTTCCTTGTGTCCTGAACTATTACAGTACTTGTGATGAATATGAAAACTAGTAGAAAAAACTTGAAAACGCAGAATTTCAATGAAAAATGATGCCTTTGTTGGGCTTGCCTTCTGTTTCCTAAATGGGGTCATGGCTATACTGACAAAAGTATTTTTATGACTCTCACCTTGCTGTATAATTGAGGCAGTGACTGTGTTCATGGTACTTGTGGGTCAGCCAGTACTTTACAAGGCCTCTCTTTTACTAGGGATGGAAGTAAATCTGAAACAGGGCCTTCTGAAGCCCCATTGAATTGTTTAAATGAGTTAAATGTGCACTAAAATAGTTTCTGAGATCACTTTTTCCTGTTTCTTTGTTAATGAGGAGCTGAAGAATAGAGAGCACTGAGACAACTGTGCTTTGAGGCTGCTGGGGACCCCAGAGGACGGGGCTCCACTAACCCAGCAGGCAGCTGTGGTTACCTTTGAGTAGTGTTCAGGAACAAGATGATCCTTCCTCTGGATGCACTTCCAGTGCTGGCTGTCAGTTGTTTATATCTGGAATCGTTAATATTTGAGTTGTTAATGTGACTATGCTTGTTATCCATTCTGGCTACGTTCTCTGTGGCACTGGAGCAGTGGTGTCATCCTGGATTCCTGAGGTACATGAGCCATCTGGCAGCTGGTAATGGATCTCTTGGTGGAAGGCAGCTCTCTTGCTGGCACTGAGGCTGTTGGATGTGGTGCCGGGATGGTGCTCTCTGGGCAAAGCTGCAGGGTATGTTCATGGAGAAACACAAACAGGGTGAAGACACCAAAGTTTTCCAGAAGGTCTTCCACTCCCCCTCTCATTGGTGGCTATATTTTACATGCAGGCTGTTCCCCTTGCTGGTATCCAGACAGGTTGTCAATGGCTCTGGGTTGGATTTGCTCTGGAAGGTGGAGTTGATGATTGCTCATCACGTGGGCCTTGTGTGCTTGGCTGGGGCTGTGAACCTGCCTCTGTCATTAGGGCCACACAAGTTTAGGAGATGGAAAAGGCCCCTCTGCCCAGTCTGCTCTGCTTGGCTCCCTTCCACCTAGTTCCTTGTGGGTGCTCCAGGCAGGGAAAATTCCTCCCTTGAGAGCCCCTCAGTAGGAGCTGCCCATGCATGAGGCTTGGCTGTCAGCTCTGGAGAAATCCGTGAATGGTTTGGATGTTTTCCCATCTAATGACCCCACCAAAAAAATTCACTCTGCCTCTGCTGATACAGTAGTATTTTTATTCCTGGTGCACTCAACACCTGCACTGACGGCTCTTCTCAGCAGATTATTTAAGCATCAAGAGATGCCGAACCCACCACCTCCCTGAGATAATTGTTGGCTTCCCACAGTGCTACAAGTGAGAGTTTTCATGATCACTTCAAACTGAACTGCCTTCAGAAGCAGTCCAGTCATCTGGCTCCAGCTGCTCTGTTTGTTCCTGCTTCTTCCCTTTTCCTTCTGCTGGCACAAGTGTTTGTGGAGCCATGTGGGAAGGAGCTTGGGCTGGAACAGGCCGTTTCCTTTGCTGAGCTCGTGTGGGTTGGTTCCCAGTGTGCATCACCCGACAGCTGTGGAGCAGCACGAGGAGAGGGGCAGCACAGAGGGCTGGGACACTGCTTTTTCTGTTCTCTTCCATCTCAAGAGGCTGTGACATCTTCATAGCCTGAATTTTGAGTGTTGGTTTCTGTGTTGTTATTACTATTCTGCCTTTTGTCTGCTGCAACAAAAGGACTTCAGAGGTCAGTCTGTTGCCTGTGTGAGTGTTTGCGGGTTTCAGTTGGGGGTCATCTTTTAACCTGTGTTGGAAGAAATTCAACTACACATGTACAGAAGAGT
Source organism: Cephalopterus ornatus (assembly GCA_013396775.1). Lineage (NCBI taxonomy): Eukaryota > Metazoa > Chordata > Aves > Passeriformes > Cotingidae > Cephalopterus > Cephalopterus ornatus. Next base: position 372,893 of record VZRE01012908.1, on the reverse strand, counting down.
TTTTTGAGCTCCCTGGTTTTCCTCCCTCTTCTTTAAGAGGGCATCACACCTGGATACCCTCCACATTCCGGGTGAAGCTGTTTTGGAATCTTTTAATGCTGGCATTTCAACAGGAGCTCACTTATAGTTGATTTCCATCATGACCTGCATCTTTTTCTGAAAATCAAGAAAACCAGTTGCTCAGAGGGATATCGGGTCTGCTTTACTGGTCATGGGATTGGCTCACATACATTCAGACTTCACTGGCATGTTTTTATTACCTGTACTTAAAACCCTCTGGCTCTGTATGCAGCTGAACCTTGTCCATGTTCATGGGGTCCCAGCTGAAGCTTTGCACTCTCAGTGTGCCTCTTGCACACCATCACTCCATCAGGCTTTGCATGAAATCCCAACCCTTGGGGTTTTTCTAATGTATCTTCTCGTTCCCTTGTCTAGGGGTCTGCCTGGCCTCTTCCAAACCAGGCAGTTCCTGCTGGTATTTCTCAGCTAATTGGATGGTTCACAGCGAGATCCCTCAGTGCTGCCTTGGTTGCTTGGGTAGCCACAGAACTTAAAGACCTTCCCCATAGCACCCACCTCACCTTGGTAGGTTCCTGCTGGCACAGTGCAGTGGTGGTGCTCGTGTGCTGCTGTTCCGTGCCCTACTTGCATGCTGCTTTTATGGCCACCTGCGTGCAGCTCCCGTTCTAGATCTTTCAAGAGCACTGGTTGAAAAGAAAACTCTCGGGAGGAAGATTCTATGGCTTTTGATTAATTTTCTGTTCCATGAGAAAGACTTTTGCTACCCGAGATCCATTTCTTCCTTCTACTTTGACATAGAGTTAAAAGGCAGGGACAGGCAATGTGCCAATGTGCCACAGTGACCTGCAGGGAAGCTACTTCTTTTAATAAGAGGTTGGCTGTTCCCCAGTGCTCCTGTCTGGTCCCTCTCCAGAGCAGGGCACTGGGGCTCCATGAACGTTGGCAGGGACAAATGCAGTTCCCTGAGCACTGACATGTCAGGCTGGGGCTGGAGAAGGACAGTGTCACACAGGCAGGGGACAGTGGCTGGGCTGTATTTGATGTTTGAGCTGAGCTGCTGCTGTGCTGAGCTATCACTGAATGGGCTGGGCCTATCCTTCCGCTGCACGTTGCAATAGGGCTTATCTGAAATTGTCTGAGCCTCTTCAGGCTGCCAGATCAACAGGAAATAATTTGTTAGGGTTAGTTTTGTGCTGGTAAAACACCTTGAAGTGGCTCAGTGGAGTAAGGCAAGGCTGCTCACTGGGCAGCACCTTGCTGGCAGGGTGGTTTGCTTGCGAGCAGAACCAGGGCCCTGGGGAAGTGTTGCCTGTGTGATTTGGTGCAGGCTGTTGGAGGCAGCATCAGCCTCTACCAGCACTAAGGCAGAGCCTGTGCCTGGCAGAGAACAGCGAGAGGGATGGTGTGTGGGAATGGCAGTGCTGCCAGCTCCCTGCTGGGCAGGGCTCAAAGGGCAGTGTGTCTGCATAGCTCTGCCAAGCTTGTGCCCAGAGGTGCCTGGATTGCTCAGACCCAGCCTCCGCTGGGCAGCCTGTGGGTCTGCAAAGCCTTATGGCATCTCCTCCCAGCTCTGCACTGAGGGTCTGGAAAGCAGGAGAGGGCCCTGGGCAGTGCTGATGGTTTAATTTCTAAGGTAGTTTCTCAGAGTGGTCTCAGCCCAAGCCTGGGTGTTGCTGCGCTCTCAGCAGCTTTCTCCAAGAGTGCAGGGTCACAGGCCTGTTCCACCTTCCCCGTCCCTGTCTGCCCTCAGCCCCTCCATCTGCCTTGTTTTACAGGGCTGACTCAGGTATTTGAGATGCTGTGTGTAACTCTCTGGGTCTGATCCATGCTAGATGGTTTTATTGGCAGCCATGAGACTGAAACCCCACTGCTCCTCTTCTCCTTGGACTTCCTGCCTTTTCCCTGCTGTGCCAGCAGCAATCCTGCTGGAGAGAGGCGCAGCCAGGAACCTGCTGTCTCCTCTGGCTCGCTCTATCTGGAGAACACACTGAGGATCCCGGTTTCTTTGCTGTCTCCAGATGCCTGCTGGTGTTCCTCAACTAGAGTACCCTTCAGATACACAGGGCTTGCCCGGGACTCTGCAGCAGGCACTGCACATGCAGTTGTTGCAGTGAGGGAGGTTTGAAAACTGGAGAAAAACAGCTGGAGCCTGACCATGGAATGGATTGCAGTGGAATAGCCCTGGTGTTGTGGGGCTGTCTGTAGGAACATTTACATGCTGTGCTGGAGAGGAGCAGTGGTCTTGGAAAAAGCAGATGGTGTTTGTTTGTTTGGGTTGAATGAAGTTCGGGTTTTGTTTTGGTTTTTGTTTGGAATGTTTCTTGGGGAAAAAAAAACAAACCCAGCTTTATTTTAAATGCTGGTAAAATGGAATTTTTGGAAGAAAAGAAGTCCACATGGGAATAATTTCAGTTGTCTGTTTAAATTGAAGGTTGGACTGTCTTTGAAATGACTCTGCAAATCCCTGAATGTATTTAAGATGCCTATCAGTTTTAGGAGCATGCTCAGGCTTCTGGACAGGGCTTTTCCTTCACTGTTTGGGTCAGTGGATTTCACTAAGCAGCTTTTCTTGATCATGTGCCAACTTTGGAATTTAATATACTCTCCCCCTTTCTTAGCCTGACCCACAGCACAGTGGATTTGCCTTTTGTTCTGGTGCTGTGACCTTGCTTTAGCACAGAGCTTTTGAAGACGACCTTCCCAGAGTATCTGCAATCTACAAAATTTTTTTCCTTTCGTTTGTTTATTTCAATTGAAATGGGCATTATTAATAATTTTTGTGCTGCTGCCACATGCAACTGATCTGTTAGAAGAAGATAGATTTGCAAATGCCCTGCATTCAGCCTGTGTGCTCTGGGAAAGAGTTTGTGTTTCCAGAGTCCTCAGGTGAGAGGTCTGAAACAGCTCCTGTCCAAGGACTGAGCTGCTGGATGTGGATCCCCCTGCGTTCGTGGGAAAAGGGACTGGTAGGAACAGTATGGAAGAGATCTGTAGGGTCAGGATTTGCGTAGAGAAAGAGGATAGGGAAAAGCTGATCACTTTTCTAGCCCAAGAACTGCAGGGCAACAAGAGAACCCAGGAAATGGCAGATTTGCAGAGGAACCAAAGAGGGCTTGTCATGCAGCATGTTTCAGCTTTGTCATGTGCAGTTATGAATACTAAAAGTCTGCTTGGATTAAAGAATGAGTTGGATAAATTCTGGAAGAATAACCATTGGATGGACATGGAGATGGATACAGAACTGTTAAATGTGAAGACATCTCTATTACAAGAAGCCTCTGAGCACGTGCCATGGCTCTGTCCTGGGAGATAGGACTGTCAAGTGATCCTGTACTCTGCACCCCCTGCCAGGCATCCTCTGTTGGAAATGAGACACTGGCTTTAGATGGACAGTTGGCCTGACCTTGCATGGCTGTGCTGAGTGTATTCCTATCCTGCTGCTGTTGGTGACCTCTTGACAGTACTGAGAAATTGGGATTGATGATATGGGACCGTTCCAACAAAATACGTGTCAGTGTAGTCAACTCTGAAACAAACCTGATTGGACCGATCAAATACATGGACACTGGATTCCAAAACAGTAACCCCTAAAAATAACCAAGGGGTCATTGTGAAACTCAGCAAGTGATTTCAGTGCAATGCTGAGAGAGAAATCAGTGACTGCAGCACTTTGAGTGAGACCCAGGTGTAATAAGGAGTGTTAGCTGCCATGCAGACTGTTCAACCATCCAGCTGTACATCTGTGCACACAGCTATACATCCACGTGCAGCTAGGCTGCACGTCTGTGTATACACCTGGATCCACGTTCAGTCTCCCTGTTAACCCCCTGGAGACCTGCCTCCTATGACCACACCCCAGCCCTTTTCGTGCCCAGGGTCAGAGGCAGTTGCCTGGCCTGTGCTGTGGCTGAGTATTCACAGTGGGTCAGGCCCTGCAAATTCTGTCTTAGGTGTGTTTGTAAGGTTTATTTTTGGCCACTCCAAATGCACACAGGGAGTTGGGAATGCTGAACAGCTTTGCCTTAACTGCATACTTGTGTTGGGAAGTGAACATGTTAGTAAGTAAAAAAGGTCGAACTGTTATAGGGATTTGCTCCTCAGTACTCTGCTGTCACCCTTGAAACTTATCTGGCTTTTAAATACTGAACGCACTTAGACAATTACTGTATGTGCATTTTGGTGCTTTGCTATTTCAAGAACTCTGTAACTGCTGAAGTTGGGAGAAAGCAGAGCAATCCATTGCTCTGTCAGGATGTGAATTACATCTTCAGATATTCCATGAGGTATTCTCCTTGCCTAAAGTACGAAGTTGAGTCAACTGTAAGGCCCCAGGCTTGCCCCTCTGTGTGTGCGTGCCCTGTCCTCCTCTCTGACATGTGTGCACACTGCTGGAGATCCCATGCTCTGCTCTGCAAGGGTGGCACTGAAGCCAGTGAGGGATACATGGATATTACTGTCTGTGGCAATTTTGGAGGGGAAACTGAAAACAGGTTTAATTGGAAAGTCTTCCACCGGGTGCAGCGTTATTGCAGCAGCTTTTGGGCAATACAGGTGTGATTCATTCCCTGCCTTCCTGGCTTGGCCTCACTTTGATAAAGCTGCAGATCTTACATGTTTGTATGCTTTACACCCAGAGCTCCTGCTCACAAAGGCAGCTCTGTAGGTGGACAGGAAGGAAGTTGAGTGATGTTGGCTCAGTGAAGAGATGCTGCAAAAAGAGTTTCTAGTTCAGAAGCTCTGAAATTTGCCCTTGAAGGCAAAGAAAGGAGGCTCTTGAGTTGTGTGAAATAGATTGAGTTTGGTCACGCCAGAGCGGTGGCTCTGTCTTTGTTGTCTGGTCTCTGATTAGAGCATCTCAGGAAGACCTTGTGATCCTCGGGGTAAATGCTGGAGCTCTCTACATTGCACCAAGGGAATGTTTCAGGTGTGAGAAATCTGCTTTGCTTTCTGACCTCACTGTGAAGACAAATTTGCCCATTTTGTGTGCAAGACCTTTCAGTAAATGTCTCATAGCAGATTTACCCTCACCAAGTGCAGGCAGGAGTTCCCCTAAAACTCTCGCTATTCCCATCTTATAGGAAGTCAGAACAGTTGTATTTGGCCACCCCTGTGGCTCAGGGTGGAGGGAAGGAAGGAATTATGTCCCTCTCATGCACAGCACAGCGTCTGTGCACACAGGACCGTGGTGCACGTACGAAGGGCATGTCTGTACAGGCTGGGTCATGAATTCCCAGACTTTTGGGGGCCTGTGGTATTTGCTGAAACCCAACCTTCATCCACCTACAGCTGAGTCCTCCCTTTCTGTCGTTCCAGCTCAGCTGAGCAGGGTGCTCAGCTCCTGGCAGCCGGCCCAGCTCGCGCGACCGAGCTGGCAGCTGGCCTGCAGCTCCTTTTAGATGAGATTCTCCTCTCCCAACTCGATCCAGATCATCCCCCTCCTCTCCCTTCTGTTGACCTATTTCCCCCCCTGCCTTCCCCCGCCCTGTTGTGTATCTTTTGCAGTGGTGAGCATCGCTGTTTGTGCAGCTCCCTTCCCAGAGCAGCTGCAGGGAGCTGTGGGAATATGGTGGAAATGCCACGTGAGGCAGCGTGTGTTTCGGACAACCAGTGCCTAATTTAGGTTGGGAGGGACCTTTGCAGCTTGTCTGGCTCAGCCACTGTGGCTGGGATAATTCAGGCTGCTCAGGGCCTCATTTTGTTGAGTGCTGAATGTCTTGAAGGATGGAGGTCCCTTTGCCTCTGGTCCTGGCCTAGGACTTGGCCCCTCTCAAGGAAGAATCCTTGCATGTTAAAGGAAGAATCCTTGCATGTTAAACTCATTCTGCATTTAAAATAAATGGTCTGTGTTAACATTTTTAGAGCACTAAGTTTTAATTCAGTTTTTCTCCTTTTTAAGTCATGTGTGCCTGCTGAGTTAACTGACTGCTCTGTCGACTGCGGTGGGGGAAGAGGCTGAGACCCTTCTTTTTTTTTTTTTTTTTTTTTGTCCCCTATGGGATCTGTGGCCCAGGACAATGCTGAGAGGCAATGGGATCTGTTGTCCCAGTCAGCACACATGCTTCCCACTGCTGGCTTGCAGTTGTCTCTGTGCTAGGAGAAGAAGAAATATGGGCTTGTAGTATAATTTAGGTTGGAAAATACCTGTGGAGGTATCTGAATATCTGACCTGATCTTCCTCCAATGAAATCTATTTTCTCATTGTTTCTCTGAGCATACACAGTAGGTGCTCTGCCAATCTGAAAGAGTTGTGTGGTCCCTGTCCTACTGCCTGTGACCTAAACAGGAGGGGAAAACTGCAGGAGAGTGGGCAAGATGACAGTGAGTCACTCTGCTTGCTGTGGCATTTTGGTAACACAGCGGTTTTTATTTAAATACCATATCATTATTATTTGTGTATGAAAACCACTCTTAGTTCAGGATTAGTGCCAGTTCTCTAATGTTCGTGCTGTACTGGTATTGCTCTGTGCACTGTGTTGTGTTTCTAGAAAATGACTGCATTTAAAAGAGATTAGAAGCAGTGAGAAATGAACGGCCACTCGCTAATTTCTAAGTGGTAGGTAGGTAGGAAAGTGTGGTGTTTCAGCTTTGGGTGGGCAAGGAAGGGTGCCTGTGAGTCACAAGCTGGTTTTAGAGGGAGGTCAGTGGCTTTTGGTACTGCAGTCACTTAGCTGGTTGGACTGGATCCAGATCTCATTAAGATTTAATTCATAACTGGTTCTTAAGGAATCTGGATCTTGTAGTCTCAGCAAAAATCTTAATGGGAGGCAACTCTTGAACTTGTGCCTGCGGTCTCAGCAGCTGGCTCGAGGTCCCGTGGGCCTGAGGAATGTGCCGTGTCCTCCGAGTGTCAGGTCCTGGCTGACCAGTGCGGTCACAAGCTGTGACACTTGAGCCCTCATGGGGCACTTCGGGAGTCCAACGTGGGGCCTGGGTCCTCAGTCACAGCCTGGAGGAGGGCAGAGAGCCTCTCTCAGCATGGAGCGTGTCAGGGATGAGCTGGATTCCCTCCTGACTGTGATTTCTCCCCTCTCCTAGGCCTGAGGACGAGCGCGGGACGATGTCGGAGGCACGACACGACAGCACGAGCAGTTTACAGCGGAAAAAGCCACCATGGCTGAAACTGGACATCCCGGTGCCAGTGCCCGTGCCAGTGCCAGAAGAGCCCCCCCAGCCTGTGCAGGTACAGAGGGTGGGGCAGGAGCTGGGAAGGGATGTGCTGGGAGCATGTCTGTGCCTGGGGTCTCTGACGGTCCTGGCTGAGAGGAAGGCAGGTCATGAGGCCACATAAGACAGGGCAGAGCCTTTGAGTGAATTTATGATCAGTAATTATCTCCCCTTGAAGGGGATGTGGGAGGGATGAGGGTGGGTGGCTGATGTGCTCAGATCAGTAGATGTGAGTGTTTGGATGTGGGCATTGTGAAAACTGTCTTGGCTGGGGATATGTGAGTGAGGTATTCAAACAAGCATTTCTTAAGGGGACTGGGGGAGTGAAGAGCTCCTAGACTAACATGAGGGCCTGGAAGTGCTGCAGCTTGTGTTGAAATGAGCTGGGAATGAATCTGACTTATGAATAGCCAAAATAATGACAGGCTTTCATCAGTAACAGCAGAGAAAGAACAGTTACTGGCAACACGAAGCTGTTACCAGCATGAGGAACATAAGAAAACCATGTGGGATGAGAAATAAATAACATTGAAGAGTGCTGAAGCAGAGATGAGGTGATAGGTTAATAGAAACTGTGCAAAGCGTGAGAGTAAAGTGTCCTTATTTGTCCTGAGAATAGGAAAAAAATCAGGAATTTCTGCAAAGGTATCAAAGAGTGATGTAGAGGTGAGACCTGGGTAAGATGAATGCTGACTGCTCATGTGGCATTGCTGCAGGAACAGAGACTTTGTGCCTCAAAGGCAGAGCTGGAGGGTTCTTGTTGCCCATCTCCGTGGGTGGGTGCAGGCCTGGGTTCAGTCACTTATGTGGAAGAACAGTTTAGCCGTCAGAGAAATGGAGGGTTATACAGCTTCCCTGGAGGGGGGCTGAGGACAGGCTTGGCTTAAGGGGGAACTTAGATTGCACTTGGAATAGCAAGAACTGTCCTCTTCACCATTCTGTGATCCAGGGACTAAAATGTGCTTTGGTTGCGTGACAGCTTCTGACAGATAAATCTTGGTCCAGGCCTCCCTTTGGAAGGAAAAAATCAGGGGTCAGTCTGCAGGGATTAAAAGTGGAATACAGACTGTTACCAGTGCAGGTTGAAACCTTCTGAATGAATTATTTAAGGCTTTGATGGATGTTCCCTTATCTGAAATCTCTAAATCCAGCTGGACAACTTTTAGAGAGACTCTGCTGGAAGCTGGTGGAGGTGATGTTCTCTGAGGGTCCTGTGTGCACAGCCCAGGATAAGAGTGCATCTCGTGCTCCTTTGGCTTATAACCTGAGTATCTGTGCATTGTTTTTATGTAAAACAGCAAAATTGTTAACATTAGTGAAAATCACGAGCTTCCTGGGCTAGAGGGGCTGAAGTAGTCTTGAGACAGAGAGTGTCTGACCAGAGAAACAGTTGCTCAGAGCTTCGCCCTCCAGAGGGATGGTCTACTCAGCCTGCATTGTACAAATGGGAGATGGTGTCTCTGCCAAGCTGATAAAAATTTAATCCAGAGCAGCCCTGGGGAGGCAGTGGTATGAGCTGAGAACAGCCTGGTGAGTTGTGTTATATTTGGTAGGTCACATTTAGCCAAGACATGCCAGGAGCTTTCAAACCTAAGTGTGCCCCAGACAATTAGGCTGTAAACAAAGCCAGTGTGCCTCTCCCAGCTTGCTTAGCCTGCAGCAGGCAGCAGCTACAGCACAGACCCACCACAGCTCTCACAGGCTTTTAATGCGGATCCGGAGTCACCAAATAGTCACCTAAGAAGCAAATCCCACTGCCTGTGCTTCTCTCCACCTTGTAGAGTGGTCCACGAGTGCGCGGTGTGGGTTCCCTCTGGCTAGACAAAAGCCAGGAGGGTGTGTTGCAGGAGCTCGTGTAATACCTGTTGAATTGCTGAGTGTTCCCCAGCCTGGCTGGCCCTGTAGAGCATCCCTGAGAACGCTGACTCCCTCCTGCTTCCCCCGGCAGCCGACGCGGCGCCAGGCGTTCCTGCGGAGCGTGAGCATGCCGGCCGACAACAGCCGCGTGCCGTCCCTGCCCCACGACGGGAGGAGACCGGTGCTACAACGACAGACCTCAATCACCCAGACCATCAAGAGGTGAGGCGCTGCTTCAGTGCATTCTGCCATCCGCTGCCATCCTTCATCTGTGGATTTACAGTGTTCCTCTTGCCCTGTTGCCTGGCACTCAGGTGGCACGCTGCCACAGCAGGGTGAGGTTGACTCCCTTTGTAATCCGTCATGAGGTTGTGGAAGGGTGGGTGCAGATAGGTAGCCAATATATCAGCCCAGTGGTGCTATCTAGCCTGTCTTTAGCATGTGAGGAGGGAGGATGGTGGTGACCAGGACAGTGAATGGTTCTTGCTGCTTATAGACAGATTTTGGCTGCCTCTTGCCCCAGGGAGCTGGCTGTTCCTGAGTAACAGGGTGCCTCAGGCCCTGAATTTTAGCTGTGACTATACAATGTGGTGTGCTGGGCTTGCTTTGGTGGTGTGTCTGAGAGCACATGACTGCTGAGGGAGGCAGAAGCCCATCCTGAGCAGGCCAGGGCTCTCAGCAGCTTGGCTCCTACCAGAGCTCATTGACAAGTCCTTGGCATGGCTCTGAGGGGTGATGGAGAGAAGGGAGAGGCTGCTCTGGTCATCATTTGTCCCCACAACCCAGTGGTCTCTGAACCCAGCCAGAGAGCTGGATGCTCCTTCACTCCTTATGGCAAAGGCTTATCCCAGTTTGTCCAGAGGGAGTGGCTTTCCCAGCTGCTCTCCTGAGCTGACTGGTTTGTATGTCTGGCCGTGTGTCAGGCCTGCCCTGGGTCCCAGGAGCATCCCTGGAGCTCCACAGGTCAGGGGTTCTTCCAGCCAGCCAGGCTTCGCCCACTCACAAAGGAGCAACTTCCCAGCTCTGGGAGAGACTCGTCTCCCACGCACTGTTTGCCTTTGCCTCAGACGTTCCCCAGCTCTCCCCCAGCAGCTCTTTCTGATGCTACTGCTTGTGAGGTTGGGAGGGCTGAGCTGTGAAGCAGTGTCTGCTCTTTTCAGGGCCGCAGGCAGCTCCGGGGCCTGGTGAGGCTGTCCTTGCACACCTAGACTGCCTCTTCCCTTGCCTCCCTGCCCTTGTCCTGCTCCTCGCCAGGACAGTTAGGCAAGAGGGTGTCAGGGGTGAGGAGATATCCTGGGAGGGTGCTGCGGAGGCACTGACAAGAAGCATTGGTTGGGAGGGCCAGGGTAACCTGCCCAAAGGTCCTCACAACCTGCAGCTTGTGCGTAGGGGAGGGGATTGGGGAACTGTGAGACACTTCCGTGCTGGTGTGACAAATTTGCCCCTGGTGCTGCTACACTGTAAGACAAACAAGACACATGGAGCTACAGTGAGAAGGAAGGAGTGCTGGACAGTGGTGGTGAAGCTCCCATACACTGAGGGAGGTGCCAGTGTCCTGCCTAGCACTGGGGTGGTGAGCAGACACATGTGACTGTTGCACCAGCAGACCCTGTGACATGTCTTCCTTCCCAGGCTGGAAGTGCTGGGGCTCAGGTTGGTGCCTGCCTGTGCCTAATGTATGTATTTTGTACCCTTGGAAGTACACACAGGGTGCCCCAGAAGAGCGCAGTTTTGGAAGGCCTGGGAGTCTCCTGTAGGTGGAGGGTTCTGTGCTGTTTTGCAGTGCCCAGTTATGCATCATGGGGGGTGACCAGGTCTCCTCCTCCTGGGCACCTTCTACAGAGTGCTGTGGGGTGTGGGTGGGAGAATGGTGCAGCAGTGGGAAGGACTTTCTGGGGGGCAGAACTGCAGGAGATGCACACATGACACAACAGTAGCAATAAAGGAAATGAGTGGATCAGAAACACGGGCAGGGAACCGGAAAGTACCAAGGAAGGGCCTGAGATTCTGTACTCCATTTAGCAGAGCTAGGGGTGCAGTGGAGAATTGCAGGCTGTGCATCTGTAAATGTGTCTTGGGGATTTGTTCTGTGAGTCCTGCGAGGCTGACTGACGAGTTTTCTGCTTAACACAGCCTTCAGGATGCACAGAATGTGAAACTGCAGCAGGACCCCACACCATTTTGTTCCCTGGGACTTGGGGGACACAGATCAAGTGAGAACCTAAGGTCAAGCCTGTGTAGTGCAGAACATGGCATGGGAGTGATTCTTGTGCCTGAGGGAAGGCATCCAACACCATTCCCAGTTTCCTGGGGTGTCCAAGGTGTCCACACGAGGCAGCAGATGTGGCACAGATAGACTTGTGCACCAGGCAAGATCCTGCCAGGGTCAACCAGAATGGTCCCAGGGCTCTTCCAGTGGCATCAGGCACCTGTTTCTAAGCAGATCATATCTTGGTGTGCTGACACCTCCATGGTTTCACACTCTGGTATCCAAAGCCAGCCAGTGGGATCTGTAACTGAGTGTCTGGGCAGAAGAAGGCAGGGGGATTGCAGCATCCCTGGTATCTTCAAGAGCAACAGGAGACATATGTCAAGAGGTGCAGATGCACCAGAAGGATTCAGCAGCCTCCTGGGTTCAAAGATGCTGTTGTGTGGCTTGAGATTGGTTGTTTTTCTCGGGTCATGCTCTCAGCTGGAGGGCCCTGCCACAGGCTATGGCAGGAGACAGGGAGGCGCTGGATGCAGGTGGCTGCTCCCCTCCACAGCCCTGCAGGCTCCTTGCCTTCAGCTCTCTTTTCTTTGCAGCAGACAGGTTCGGTTTCAGAGGAGTCAGACCCTGCCCGCTCGTGGGCCCCGGGTGGGCAGGAGTTCCCTGAGAAAGCGGCAGTCCCTGCCCCGATCGTTTTTCAGGTACTGGTGGCACTGAGTGTGAAACCCACCCCTGCATGTGTGTGCAAGGGCTGTTGTGAACTGCACAGACTCTGGCTGTTGCTGAGACCATGCTGAGACCGTGTTGGCTTCCCAGGAGGTCTGCGAACAGGCGGAGTGAGAAAGTTCATGTGTGCTGCTAACAAAAACCAAGTGTCACTCCTACTAAACGTGTAGGCAGCTGTCAATAAGTAGCATGGACTAACAAGCTGTCCACCCGCCAGCCTCACTCCCTCCTGCCTTTCCTAACAAGCTGTCAACCTCCTGGTGTTCACTGAAGCTGGAATATCTCCCCAGGGCAGCCACAGCCTGGCCTGCCTTTGCTGGGCTATCAGTGCAACATGGGGCTGTGCATATGTTGGCCCCAAAGCCTCCTTGGGGCAGCAGGGGAAGGAGAGGAGGCAGCACTGAACAGATGCTGTCATGTTCTTGCAGATGGGGCTCAGAGCTGGTGAATGGAATAGAGTGTGTCCACTCTTGCCCTGTTGACATCATGTTTTTTTCCAATCCAAATGTGATTCTCTTCTTTTTGAGGTGGAGGTCTTTGTTTATTTAGCACCAAGGAAATGAGCCATTACAGGAGTCCAGGGCCCATTGACCACCACCCTGAGTCTGGAGCTCAGTAAACTTTTAAATCAGACAGACAGTGTGATTTTGTGTGTGGCAGGGACTGGACCTAATACCAAGGAGTCCATTCGTGTCCCACCTTCCTCACTGCTGCCCTTGGCCAGCTGCCATTCTGGCACTGTGACCACCTTTGGGACTGTTTGTGTTTGGTCTTGAGCTTTCAGGTCTGGTCAGCTCAACTCAACAGAAGAAGCGAGATCTGACCTCTGATATCGGTTGTTACAGTGCTCCGGGGAGTCTGTAGGACATCATGGGGCTCCCCAGCTGAACAGAGGCATTCAGCATCTTCCCAGGGTGCTCCACGTGCCCTAAACTCTGCAGTCAGCTCTCCTGGACTATCTTGGCTATGATCAGAGGGCTCTTTGCCCTGGTCCTGGCCCAGTGGTGTTCTCTGGCAGTCCAGGAATGGTCCTCACGGAGCAAACAGCTCCAGTGGTGCTTGTCCTTCCAGGCAAGTGGGAGCACAGTTTTGGAGGGCTCTGAGGCTGCTGGTGGTGCAGTGGGCCATTGCTCAGCAGGCTCATATGGGCACAAATGACCCTCAGCCCTCTCGTTTTGAGGGCCCATGTATGGGCTTGTCACCCAGCATCACCTTGCTGGTGAAATACTGGTTACAGCAGTCCGTGGGAAGTTCTCTGAGTTGTCAGACTGTTTTGTGGCGTGTGTTGTGCCAGTGAACTGCACAGCCAGAGCATTAGCTCTGTGCTGAGGCTTGGGGAGTCTGCCAGCTGAGGTGCTGGCCCTGGGCCCTTCTGCTCTGAACAGAGACAAAGATTGCTCTGATGAGATGTGGGAGCAGAGCTGTGCTCCAGGACATGTATCCCCATCTCTGAGGGCTGGCATTTGGAGGCATTTGGGTCACTGAGGTCAGGTGAATTCTAGCCATGGTCCGTGTGACCTCCTGCCTGCTGAAGGGTCTGTTCCATACCTTTGAGGGAACAGGAAAGGCTGAGGGCAATTTGTGTGATGTTTGCATCTGCAGGTTTTAGCTGGAAAGGCTGTGAGTTTCAAACTCACACCATTTTGCAGGTGGCAGGTTGATGGTATTTTTGCTCAGTAGGATATAAAACCACAGGACCAGTTTCCAGTCTTCACTGTAGTGTCTCAGTTCCCCTGTGTGGCCTAATTCTGCATTTGTCCCAGCCTTTACTCCAGTGCGTGTTTTAATCCTGATTTTGTGATCTGTGAGATCTTGCTTCTCAGCAGCTGGAAATCCTGCCCCTGAGCAGGAGGGCTGAGGCCAGGGCTTTGGGTTTGTCTTGGAAGGACTTTCAGGTCTCAACACCTGGGCCAGTCAGCTGTAGGCTGAGAGAGCTTGTCGTCTCCTGAGGATGAATTAACTGTGGTGGGAAAGGCTTGGCAGGGTGTGATGACCTCTGTAGGTTTAGGGTACCAGCTGTCCTGCAGGATTTGGAGTAGGTTTTTAGTCTGACTTATCCTGATCCCTCTCTGCCTTTCTTGGGATTTTGCTTCTGATCCACTGCTCTTCTGTGACAGCAGCCAGTTGGCAGCAAACCTGCCTCATGGCTGCAAATCTGTGCTCCTGCTTCTGCACCCAGCAGCTTAGAACTGTGTGTGTGTGCCTTAGCAGAGATCAGGACCACAGCAAACAGTTGCTATTGATGTTACCTTTGAGGAGGATAGAAATCCTGCAGCATGAGGTAGAGAAGTTAGGGATATCCTGGGAGTGTGTGTGGGGGCGGGGGGACTGGGGGAGAAGAGTGAGTTCTGGAGAAGCTACAGAGCCATGAAACAGTACAGTCCCACAATGGAGACCTAGAGCTGGCCTGAAGATGGTAAGTGTTTGCAAACAAGTAAAAAACCCCCCACCTTTCACCAAATTATTTTCTGAATTTCTGTTCCATCTCTTTTCCTTTATTTTTAGAAAAACTCAGAACAAACTGTCCTTTACCCCTAGTGAATCTCTCCTGGCATTTGTCTTCTGTCTTAAGAGACAAAATGCTGTTGATGGTTCTGGCCAGCATCTGTCAGGTTGCTAAAACCAGCTGAGGACAAGCAGGAAGATGCTCAAGGGGAGGAGTTCTGCCTGTCTTTGAATTGGGGTGGGCTGGAAGTGACCACCAGGGGTTTTGTCTCTTCGTGTGCACGGTCCAAGCAAACATAAATGCTTCTTAGCACTTATCTGCTGGCATCTTTCAGAGGCACAGCAGACTGGTTTGGGGTGAGCAAAGACAGCGATGCGACTCAGAAGTGGCAGAGGAAGAGCCTGCGGCACTGCAGCCTGCGCTATGGGAAGCTGAAACCTCAGGTCATCCGGGAGATGGACCTGCCCAGTCAGGACAATATTTCTCTAACCAGCACAGAGACTCCCCCTCCCCTCTATGTGGGACCCTGCCAGCTGGGCATGCAAAAGGTGAGTGCCCTGGGCCCTCCTGGGTTCCCTGCGCTGTGTCTGTGCCTCTGTGGGAGCTTTGACCTGTCTGCGGGCTGAGCTCTGCCCAGACATGTCTGGGCTCCTTTCTCAGACACTTCTCACGTCTCAGGTACAGTTTGGCAGAGTTCCTCCTGCAGCAGCCTCCCTGGTGTCGTTGGCTGAGTTCCCTCAGCTGTGCCAGCAGTAGGCTCAGGGCTGTGTTTGTCATGCTGAGACTGTGGGGATTACATGTGTGCAGTGTGTCCAAGAGCTCTCAGCTCGGGCTTTTTGCTGCCATTTTGCAAGGACAAAATCCTGTTGTACAGAGTGGTTGGTATCCTGGACCCAAATATACAGTAACAGGACACTTACCCTAAGCAGAACACAGGCCATAGCACAGCTACTGTCCTCGTGGAAACCTGGTTATGTTTTAGGACCTTGGAAAGTGTCTCTTGCATCAGTGATGCTACAGCTCTGCTCTTGGGTCCTCAGGAATGGTTTTGAGTGCCTGCAAAGGGCATCTGGTAGCCTCCCACTCACTGCCTTCAAGTGTGACCCCAGGGGACAAGGCCCAGTTGAGCAGATCCAGTTTCCAGCACCTCTGAACTAACCCACAGTATCCCAGCCCTTCCCTTTGTTCCTCTCATCAACACTAATTGCTGTGGCTGATGACTGTGCTTTAGTGAGCCCCACTGCAGCCTGGGCTAGTGGGAAGCAATTCCTGCCAAAGGCCAGACTTGAAGCCTGGCTGCACCACTGAAGCAGAGGAGAATATTGTACATTTCTCAGTCAGATTTGACCTTGTTGTCCTATTTCCTGTTTCCTGGCCAGCTGAAGAGTCTTGTAGTTAGTCTTTGGCCACAGGAGACTCAGAAATATTGTTGGGCTCTCTGTGGGCTACATTAAATCAGAACACGGTGTGTAAGCCCATCAAGCTTCCCATTGAGTGTTCAGCTGTGGATTAAAAAGGCTTGTAAAACCTTAGGATAAAGCGCAGAGGTCATATGGAAACCACAGCTGTGATGATGTAAGGACAGAGGCAAGGTTTGTAGCTGAAGGCAATATTTTCATTACGTTGATTCGTGTGTTTGAAATAAGGGAGAGCTTTGGCCTGAGGAGTCCCAGAGAAGGGCTTGCAGCTCCTGGAAGCTTGCCTGCTCGATCCAGCTGTTAAACCTAATTAATGGAAGCAGATGTAAATATACAGTTAAGCTTCAACAGGATAACAGGATACTGTGTAAGTCCTGAGCTGTCCAGTATCAGGAAGGAAACTCGCTGGAGAAAGAACCTGGCTGTTTTCAGGGATTTCTCAAACTTCTGTTTAGACAGCACATTCTCTGTCTGTAGAGCTCAAGAGTGCAACCAAGAGCTTAGGAAGGGCTGAAGGAGGTTTGAAGTATGAAATTCTGGAAACAGTCTGGGTGACAATAGTCAATACCAACAAAAGAAAAAAAAAAAAAGGTGAGGAGAGGTTTGGGGACTTAGGCTTGAGTCTTACAACTAGGCCTTAGCTTGCAATAGGCTATTTTGTATCTCCCTATTGTAGAATTGCTTGTTGGTCCATCCAGCCTGGTTCTTGGTCAGTCCCAGGAGCCAGGTCCCTGTCACGGTCTCAGGATGTTTCCTGGGGGGAGGGGGGCTCGGTAGGAAGGGTCTGGGGGTGACTGGACTGATGGGCTCCTCTCTGCAGATCATAGACCCCCTGGCCCGCGGCCGAGCTTTCCGCATGGCTGAGGACACCGACGGCTGCAGCATCCCCCACACTCCCATCACCCCTGGGGCCACGTCCCTCTGCTCCTTCACCAGCTCCCGCTCAGGCTTCAACCGCCTGCCCCGGCGCCGCAAACGGGAGTCTGTGGCCAAGATGAGCTTCCGAGCGGCCGCGGCATTGGTGAAGGTACGTCTGAGGGAAGGGTGGCAGGGAAGGAGCTGCTGAGCAGGGAGGGTGGGGAGAGCCGTGGTGGAGGGGAGGAAACCCAGCCACCTCCTGTTCTGTTTCAGCCACGTGTCCAGGAGGCAGGACTGGCAAAAGGCAGGGATGGTGGCTCGGTTTTTGCTTTATCTTTTGCTTTCCCTTTTTTTGCCTGGGGCCTTTTTTGCCAGCAGCCTCAGAGCGTTCCAGCAGGTCCAGTTCAGTCTGCCTGGACCTTTGGGTGGTCCAACTGCTCCTAGTGGGCAGTCGTGGAAGAGCACAAATACCCAAGGCTATGACTGTACAAGTCTTTTTATCCTTCCATGTGTCTGCTTTCCTGGGCACAGTGACCTTTTTGCTGTGCCCAGTACCACCCATCACTGTGGTTTGGTCAGAGACATTGTGCAGTGTGTGGTGGAGGAGCCTGGAGATGGGCACTGTGGCTTGAGGAGCGGGGTCTCACCTGTGAGTCTCACCAGGAAGGTGTCACACATCAAGTCTGCTGTGCTTCACACACAAGCATGACGCAGCTCAGCACTTGGGCTCGCTGTGCACTGGCTGGAGTGGCCCTGCCCTGTGTGTGCCTGGCAGTGACCTGATGCCCCTTTCTCTGGCTCAGGGCCGCTCTTTGAAGGACAGCACGCTCAGGAGGGCTCAGCGGCGCAGCTTCACCCCGGCGAGTTTCCTGGAGGAGGACACGGTGGATTTTCCAGATGAGCTCGACACTTCTTTCTTCGCTCGGGTGAGGGGCAGGTCTGGCCTGGTGCTGGCCCCAAAGGCAGGGCAAGACTCTAGTCCTGGCAGGACTGTGTGTTGCAGGCAGCAGCACCACTTTCTGCCAGGGCTGGTGTCACAAATGGGGTGTTGGCATCTTCTGATGGGACTTCTGTGTCTCTGCCCAGGAAGGAGTCCTTCATGAGGAGCTCTCTACTTACCCGGATGAAGTGTTTGAGTCGCCATCAGAAGCTGCAATCAAAGATGCTGAGGTGAAACCTCCAGATCAGACAGATCTCACAGGAGGTGCCTTGGACAAAAACGAGCTTGAAAGAAGCCACTTACTACTGTGAGTATCTTCCTGGAAGCTGCCAAAGCCTAACATGGGGTGACCAACCCATTTAGAGTGGGACCTTCTGTGTAGAGGAAGCCATATGAGTGCTGTGGGTGCTTGGTGCAGAGCTCAGAGCACTGCAGTGATGGGTTTTCTTTAAAACCAGCTAGCCAGGCGTGTGAGAGGTGACTCTGAGGCCACCTCTGCAGTCTCTCCAGCAACTTCCAGCCTCACCTAATGTGTTTCAGAGATTGTATAATGCCTTGAGGAAACAAAAGACACTTCAAATCAGCTGTGAGGATGCTGGGGGCCCAGCCTTCGGCTATGGAGAGCGTAGCAAAGACAAGAAGGCTGTTGCCATTGCAACAGTCACCAGTAACTGTTGTCTTGCTCCAAGGAGCAGTGTGAAGCATTGCTGAGTGTCGAGCTGGGCTACATTCCTCACTTGAAACGAGAGAAAGGTGTGGCACTGATGCTGAGAGCCCTACAAATATGTGGGTGGTACTGTACTGTATGGCTAGATTTTTTCCACCTGAGTAACTGGTACTGAGTAATTGCTCTGTGTCGTTTCCGAGTCAGCTCTAGCTTAGCTGGCAGCTCACCCCAGCACAGAGCTCTGCTGGGTGTGAACATGGAGCAGACAGGGAGGTCCTTGTTGTGGTTCTGCTGCTCACAGCCCATCTTGCTGTGTTGGCGCTTTCCCTTCAAGTGTTTCCAAGAACTTGGCTCAGCCTTAACATAAGGGGAAACAGCAAATGGTGGGAGTTTGTTGTCACTGCTCTGAGACGGTTCCAGTCTTCTTGGCACCACTTGGATCTCCTCAAATAGCTTTATTTATTGAGGAAAATACGTTTCTTTCACACTTCAGAGGGCTGTTATCAGAATCACGGTCAGGTGTCCTTCACATGGCCAGGTGTTTGTTTTGGCACAGGAAATACTGGGAAACAGCACCTGTGTAACACAGAAACCACTTCAACTCTGGGGGCAAGTGGAATCTGCGCCTTCTGTGGGAGAAGGACTTCCCAAGGGGAAGTTGGGGTGTTAAAATGCGTCTTTCTGCAAGGTGCAATATATTGAAAAGAGCTGAAGTTTCCAGCAGTATTTTGGCTAAAGACGTTCAGATTCTCCCTCATCCTGTTGCCTGCCCATTCTTCAGGGCTGTCATGCTCCCTTCAAGATGCTCTGGTGATCTTTCAGCAAAAAGTTTGTTGGCTGGTTTCTCTCACCATTTCTGACAACCCCTGTCTGTGTGCAGAGTGGGACATTTAGGAAGCCAGAGGAGGTACACTGGACTAGAGCATGTGCCAGGGACATGCCTACTACAGTGCCAGGCAGTGAGGACAGTGAAATGGGAGTTTTCTGGTCAGAGTTAGAATGCTGCAGACCTGAACCTCCACACTGCTGTTTAAGAGCAAGGAAATACAAAACTATCTGGATATGATGGAGACTTACAAAGCATGTATTATTCACCAGTAACCTGTGCAACCTTCATCAGATCTATTTTGGTAAAAATGCCTCCTTTTAGCTCAGGATCCTTGGAATTTTTATTGTGGTGTTAAAGCCTGGTTTTGTTCTGAAAAATGCACACATTGGTACAAATAAAGGGGGGAATAGATTGTGAGAGGTAACTGGCACAGCTTGCAGCATGTGACAATGCCACTTTCCTGGTCTGGGAAGCTGCTTGGATTCTCCTCTGATTTGGTGGGCACAGGAGGTTTGACTTGCCAGTCCAGTCACACTGAAGTGCTTTAAAGGTGGGCTAAACTCGACTTCCCTTTCACAGCAGAGAGCAGAGTAAGAGGAATGAAGTAGAGAAGGAAATTGATGTGCCTGAGGCTGCAGATGTGCCTGTTACTGAAACACTTTAAAGCCTTGAGAGCTCCTCAGTGGTGGGGCTTAGTTTGGCACAGCTGCCTTGGGCCACCTTCTGTGTGTCATCCTGTGCTTTCATCTGCTGGCACTGTGCAACCCTTTGAAATGCAGCTTCCACTTCAGGGCACCTTATGTGCCCACAGCAGCGGGACAGACAGAAGGTTTGCTGCCACCAAAGAGCAGGGGAGGGCTGGTCCCCACGGCTGTCCTGCTTTTGGTTCCAGCCCCCTGGAGCGCGGCTGGAGGAAGCAGAAGGACGGGGGCCTGGCGCAGCCCAAGGTGCGCCTGCGGCAGGAGGTGGTGAGCGTGAGCCCCCAGAAGCGCGGGCAGCGCATCGCCGTGCCCGTCAGGAAGCTCTTTGCCAAGGAGAAGAGGCCCTACGGGCTGGGCATGGTGGGCAAGCTGACCAACAGGACGTACCGCAAGCGCATCGACAGCTACGTCAAACGGCAGATCGAGGACATGGACGATCACAGGTGAGGCTGCAGGCAGGGAAGGTCCCCAGCACACCTAGTGAGAGGGTGAGTGCTGTTGCCCTCTGGTGACTCAGGTCACTGCCTCAGGGTGCTGCTGAGACCCCGCAGTGTGTATCCCTGGGGTACAGGGCCAACTGCAGCAGACAGCACTGTGTTGGTGTCACCGTGCACTGAGAGCTCACCCGGCTCCTCACGTGGCTTTGGGTGTCTGGATCTCTGCTGCCTGGAGGGACTGCAGGTCTCTGCCCCACCACCACTGTCCTGTGATGAACAGGAAGGCTCAGGTATCCCTGTCTCTGATCATTCCCCTAAGGTCCTTACTTCAGACACATGGCACAGTTTGGCATCAGGCTTCAGTGTTCTCATGGATGTTTTCTTGGGAAAGGGTGGTTGTCTGGTGTAACGGGGGAGTCAGAGTAAACAGGGTCTGTCTGCCAGCAAGGCCTTAGATCATTGCCTCCAGTCCTGTGCATCCCTAGGTCATCCTGGCTGCATACCCCAGGTTTTGCTGAAGTCCCTGGGGAAAAGCAGCAGTTTTTCTCCTGTATTCTGTGAGTAGGTGCAATATGCTTGGGTTTCTGCCTCTGATTGTTTCCCTTTCCCTCCATCCAGGCCTTTCTTCACCTACTGGGTCACCTTTGTGCATTCCCTCATCACCATCCTCGCTGTGTGCATCTACGGCATCGCCCCTGTGGGGTTCTCACAACACGAAACTGTTGATTCAGTAAGTGAATGCCCCTCACTTGCCTGGAGTGTCACTGTGTCTCAACTTTCAGCTGCTGGCTCTTATGTCATAGTCTTCAGCATATGGGCTACTTGCCTGAGGGCCTTGATGGCTGAATTCTGGGTGTCCAGCTGTGGGGGGCTGCCTGCAGCATCTCTGTGAGCCCCCACACCATCATCTCTCCCTCCTGCAGCCGCCTTGCTCTTGACAGCAGACTATATCTGACACAAAGCGTGGTGGGCTCTTCACAGGCTCTGGCTCTGGCTGTGCTGGCAGCACTTGTTCCCCTCCTGGTGGAGACCAGAAGGATGTTTGTGGCAGGGAAATATTTCAAACCTGGGCAAAGTTTTTGCAGCAGTCGCAGGATTTTGCTTCTGCTAGGAGCAAAACTGACCTGTTTGACTTTGAGAGTTGATCCTGAAGCTGTTGGTAGCCTTCCCACACGTTGTTAAAGGTCTTTGGGGTACAGCCATATATATTCTCCCAGGGAATGCCCTGGGGAGTTTCTCACCTACGTGTCTGACAGCTTTCAGAGCACTGCCACCAGCACCTGGGCCTGCACTGCCAGCTGGTGCTGCCTGTGCTGCTGAGCTGTGTGAAGCTTTTTGCAGGCTCTCAGGCCACTCCCAGGTCTCCAGGCCTTGAAATTTTTGAAAGTTGAAGTAGCCGGAGACAGACATTTGAAGAGAAATCTTAAGATGAAGGTGCCTGTGTCTTGACAGGGGTTTACCTGTGATCCTGCAAAAGACCTGTTTGAGAAACCATGGGCCCAGTCATTGGCTGTGGGGATTTCTGTTCATCCTGGGGGCTGTTTCCAGCAGCCCCTGCTGCTTGCCCTGCTGACCCTGTGGGCAGGAGCTCACAGGGCTCTTGCTGTCTCTCCTTGCAGGTCTTGCGGAACAGAGGGGTTTATGAAAACGTCAAGTACGTTCAGCAGGAAAACTTCTGGATCGGCCCCAGCTCAGTGAGTGCTGTTGGTGGCACTGTTGGTGGCACTGTTGGTGGGCAGATGGGGGACTGTGCACTACAGTTGTGCAATCCCAGGGACTGGAGCCCTCCACTGCTTGGAGCTTGGGGATCTGCCATAACTGTCGGGGAGCAGCGGTGCTCCCAGCCTCAACCACCCTACGGAATGGGCTGCCTGGAGGCTGAGATGGACCTGGGCACTCCTGCTTTACACCCTGTCCCTACAAAGCCAAGCCTGGGGTTAGAGAAAATGCAGGAGTTGTATGGTGTGTGGACAGCTCTCCTGATGCCATTCCACCTGGGAAAGACAAAGGTGAAGAAACAATGTCCCAGAGTTTTCTTTCCCAGCCACAGTGCTGGCCTTTCTTGGGCCATGGGCAAGAAAATCCCTAAACTTTAGTTCTGGGCCTGTCTTCCAAGCAAATACCAAGGGTGTGCCTGGTGTGTGTTGGGCTTCATCATGCAGGACTTGTCCCTGGGCCCTTGAGTCTGGATAGGGGCACCCTGTGCAGTCCCCCCCGCCTGCCCTGCCCCTTGGCTGAGCTGGGTGTTTCTGTCTCTGCCAGGAGGCCCTGATCCACCTGGGGGCCAAGTTCTCACCGTGCATGAGGCAGGACCAGCAAGTGCACAGCTTCATCAGCGCCAAGAGGGAGAAGGAGAAGCACTCGGCCTGTTGTGTGCGGAACGACAAGTCAGGCTGCGTGCAGACCTCGGAGGAGGAGTGCTCAGTGAGTGCCAGGGCCCTTTCCCTGCTGCCCCTGGTGCTTTTCCCTCCCTGGGCCTCATGGTGGCACCTCTCCTCTCTCCTGCAGTCCACGCTGGCCGTATGGGTGAAGTGGCCCCATCACCCCAGCACACCGATGCTGGCAGGGAACAAGAGACAGTTTGGGTCTGTTTGTCATCAGGACCCCAGGTAGGTCCTGCCTGGCCCAGCTGCCATCCTGGGGGGACAGGGCTGATGATGAGTCCACCAGGCCAGTGGATTGCTGCATGGGGCAGCAGCTGCTCTGCAGACCAAGGGATATGGGGCAGTGATGTCCCTACCTGTCCTGACAACTGCAGGGGAGGCTGAGGCAGAGTGTGATCATATTTCTGCTCATCCCTGGTCTCCACTATTGTTGCTGCCTGACCCGCACAGTGGCTATTGGGAGCTGTGGGTGCCTTCCTCATCCCACTCCCCCTCCTCACCTGCTCCACACACACACAGGGGTGCAGCAGTTCCCAGCACACCTCTGCCCCAGGACCTGCCAGCTGCTGGGTGGCACTGCACACAGTCACTGTGGGCTGATGTAGAGCTGAGAGCAGCTGAATTCCCACCCTCTAGGTGTGTCCACCTGGAAAGGATCCAGCTGGTTGCTGGGCAGCTGCCTGTTCTCCTGCCTTTGTGCTGCAGCCGTGACTGGAAGGAGGCTGTGGCTTTGATGATCATGGTCTTGGCTGATTTGGGGGACAGAGGGGAGCTGTGGGATGGCAGCCTGGGGACAGGGACAGTGTGAGATTCCTGCCTGTTGCTGGGGAAAGGTATTTCAGGCTGAGTGTGCTCTGTTGCTGCAGGGTGTGTGAGCAGCCAGCCTCGATGGAGCCCCACGAGTGGCCAGACGACATCACCAAATGGCCGGTGAGCATCCCGGGAGGCACACAGCCTGCAGGGCAGCTGGAATATGGCACTGGCATCCCACTGCTCAGAGCCACAGCTGTGCTGCTGGAAGGGCAGGGCCTCTGGTGCAGCTTCTGCTGCTTGTCTCAAGCACCAGCTCAGGGCAGCCATAGTCTGCCTCGCCAAGGCTCAGAGCCCTCCAACAACACAAGTTGCCCTGTGCCAACTAAAGCCCTGGGCCCTACCAGGGTAACAGGAGGATGGAAATCAATTCAGCCTCAGGGCTGGAGAGGAGGTGGCAACTGATGCTCAGGCAGATGGAGCATTAGGCACTATCCTGCTGTCGGAGGGAGGCCTCTGGGAACTGGCCTCTTCCCAAGGGGCTGGTTTGACTTTATCCAGGCAACAAGCAAATCTGTGGCTGTCTGACTGCAGCCTGTTGTTGTTTTTCAGATCTGCACAAAAAACAGTGCTGGGAATTACACCAACCACCTCCACATGGACTGTGTGATTACAGGCCGGCCCTGCTGCATTGGGACCAAAGGAAGGTAAGGAGTTTTGCCTGTATGGAGGGGCTGGGTGTTGGGGTGAGACACAGGGGGTCTTCTCAGGTTGTAGACACAGTCATTTGTCCTCCTTGTCCTTTCCACACACAGCCCAGAGCCCTGCTGGGAAGGGGAGTTGGACAGAGCCAGGACAGGTCTCCCAGACGGAGCAGGACTCTGGGATGAGCAGGAGATAACAGCCAGCATGAGTCCTTGGTGCAGCAGGGTATCTCACTCAACTGGTCCTGCAGTTTGGGGGGACTTGGATCATAAGGGACTAAATAATTCTGCTGAGGAGTTCTGCATTTTCCCTTGGGAATGTCCAGCTACACTGGCTACACTGGCCCCAACCTGGAGTCCACGAGCACTCAAAGGACATGCCAGGAAACGACGGGCCATGGGTTTGCAA
Source organism: Cephalopterus ornatus (assembly GCA_013396775.1). Taxonomy (NCBI): domain Eukaryota; kingdom Metazoa; phylum Chordata; class Aves; order Passeriformes; family Cotingidae; genus Cephalopterus; species Cephalopterus ornatus. Next base: position 348,373 of record VZRE01012908.1, on the reverse strand, counting down.
AAGAGGAAGATGCTGTTCTTCCTCAGTTGCTCCTGAGCTTGAGTAGTTACCCAGTGCTTGGGCCTGGCTTTCCCTACTGGGGAGACAAATCAGTGCTGTCCCAAGGAGTTTCTCTGTCCCTGAAGGTCATAACCAGGATGCTCCTGGCCTAGGTCCCCTCTCCAGTCTGGCAGCTGCAGAAGTACAAGACTCCCCCAGCCTGAGACAGCTTCCCCAGGCTGTAGTGGTGCTCAGCTGTAAATAGCTCAGCTTTAGCACCTGTTTTGGAGCCTCTGTGTGCCGGTCTGTGGAGGTGAGGCAGGGTTCCCTGTGGGAGAGAAACAGGAGGGATGTGTGGAGAGTGGCACTGGGCTAAATGGGAATGTATTTGTGCCTCTCTTGAGACACTGCAGCAGGTCAAGGCATCAGTTCTCACAGATGGGATGAGACAAGGGGGAATGGGTAGCCTGGGAGGGCACAGAAGTGATCCATTGTCCCTTCCACGTGTGACTTATGCCTCCTGCAGGTGTGAAATAACCTCCCGGGAGTATTGTGAATTTATGCGGGGCTACTTCCACGAGGAGGCAACGCTCTGCTCTCAGGTGAGTGTGGAGCTGGGGGGTTGTATGGCTGCCCTTCTCCCTCCAGTTCCCCTTGGCAGCTTGGCAACGTCTAGGGGGTGACAATGCTGCAGTGTGGGTGGCAGTCCTGTGTCCTGTCCCACCCTGAGCCTGTGGGAAGCTGCTGATCCAGACTGGAGTGTCCGAGCTGGCTGCATCTGTCGCTCTTTGGAGGCCAGTTCAGGACTTGGGCTGGCAGCTGTGAAAGCCCAGCACAGGAGCAGTGTGTAGGCAGGGGGAGAAGGCAGCTGTCCTGCTCCATGAGCAAGCAGATGCCTTAGCTCTGTGTGCTGGGGTGGAGAATGAGCATAAAGCTGCCACAGGGAAGGGCTGGGGTCACGTGTAACTTGGTGTTGGGACTTGGTTCAGCAGAGAAGCAGGAGGAGCCCCTCTGCCAGAGATACCTGCAGGCTCTGCCCTGGCCTTGGCGAAGGGCCCCTTACATCCCTGCTCCTGCCCTAGGTGCACTGCATGGATGATGTCTGTGGGCTCCTCCCTTTCCTAAATCCAGAAGTCCCTGACCAGTTCTACCGCCTCTGGCTCTCGCTTTTCCTCCATGCTGGGTAAGCAGAGGGGTAAAACTTGCCCTGTCTGGGTGGGGGAACCCTCAGCCCTGGTGTTGCTGAGTTGTTCTGGCTGTCCCTTCCCAGGGGACTCGGGGTGCTGAGCTGTGGTCCCTGCCAAGGTCCTGTGTTTGCTGGGAGGGATTAGCAGTGTGGGCAAAGCCAGAGCAGGAGCTCTCAGCAAGGCTGGGGATGGAACACGAGCACAGGGGTGACTTTGCTGCTTCAGCTTCTGTACTCTGCACTTGGCAGGATCCTGCACTGTCTGGTTTCAGTCTGTTTCCAAATGACGATCCTGCGGGACCTAGAGAAGCTGGCAGGATGGCACCGCATCTCTATCATCTACCTTCTCAGTGGCATCACTGGGAACCTTGCCAGTGCAATATTTCTACCCTACAGAGCAGAGGTGGGTCTCCTGCAGACCAGGGTCCTGGTAACTTGCCCTGAGCACAACCCTTCTCTCCGTGGCTGTGCCTCTGGGGCAGAGGCAGAGACACCAGAGCTGGCTCATCGCTGCAGCGCAGCCTTGGCAGATGGGTAGCTAGAAGATGGCACCACACCATCAGCAGCAACATCCCCCAGAGTACCCTGGGCTTTCCCAGTGACTGGCCCGTGCTGGCTGCAGGAAGAAAGCTGCCTCATAACAAATGGGGAGTTGCCAACCATGGGGTAGGAGAGGCCTCAGGCAGGCTGGGAATCGAGCGCTGTAGCTGGTGCCAGAGACGCTCCACGTGAGAGAGGCACGAGAAGGGCAAAGGGCAGAGCTCAGCTTGCTCACAGAAGACTGCATGGCAGGACCATCTTCCAGGTGCTTCCATAAGGAAGAGTGCATGGTGGGTGGGGGGAGCCAGGAGATTGCCTTCAAGAGCTTTTCCTCTCTGGCAGCTCAAACCAGATCTGCCCTCCTTAAATACAAAGTCTGTTCTGGGGGTTGCTGGCCTCACACCTTGGTCCTAAATCCAACCAGGCCCCTTTATTCCTTGCACCCCATTACAGGGATGAAGTTGAAGGCTGCAGTGCCTCTTCCCCAAGAAACAGTGAACAAGGAGTTGAGTAACAAGTAACTGATGCCTGGGGCTGGCTGCAGAGGCCAGGGAGATGGCATGAGCCTGACCTTATCTGTAATGCTCTTCTTCTGCAGGTTGGCCCTGCAGGATCCCAGTTTGGGATTCTGGCCTGTCTCTTTGTGGAGCTCTTCCAGAGTTGGCAAATCCTGGCACGCCCATGGAGGGCTTTCTTCAAGCTGTTGGCTGTGGTGCTCTTTCTTTTTGCCTTTGGCCTCCTGCCTTGGATTGATAATTTCGCTCACATTTCAGGATTTATCAGCGGTTTCTTCCTCTCCTTTGCCTTCCTGCCCTACATTAGCTTTGGGAAGTTTGATTTATATAGGAAACGATGCCAAATCATAGTTTTCCAGCTCATCTTCATTGCACTCTTCTCAGGACTCGTGATTCTGTTCTATTTCTACCCCATCAAATGCGAGTGGTGCGAGTTCCTCACTTGTATACCATTCACAGACAAGTTCTGCGAGAAGTACGACCTGGACGCACAGCTCCACTGAAAGGCAAAGGCTGGCTTCTCGAGCAGGCCTTGGAGATGGACTGTCTTTGCATTTGCTGTGCCAGTTCCTTGGGGACAAAGCCTCTAATCCCATGACACTTCTAACCCTGCCCGTGGTTAATTTAAACTGTCTCCTTAGCACTTGGCAGGCATGTTTTGCCTTATCTCAGAAGACTCTGAAAACAGAACGTTTGTGCCTTGTTCAATTGTATTGAACCTTTTCTGCTGCCATTATTTTTATTACACTAGTTTCAATACTACATTTTTAACCAGAGTTGTTTACTACTGCTAAGGTGGTGATTAAACAGTGAGGTAGCGTTTTAGCTACTATTAATTGTTCTGCATAGTCTGTGCCTATGTTTGTTACTTAATCTCACTTACACTGTTCCATGTCCCAGGAGAATCAATCCCTTTTGAGCACCAAAACCAGCCAGATGCAGATCTGCCACTGGAAATAAGGGACTGAAAAGCCTCAGAAAACTAGAAGGTCTCTTTAATCCCTGGAAGTGCATTCCACATACAAACATCAACTGCAAAAAACACATGAGAATGTCCAGTCAATGGAGTTTGCTCCTCTGCGGAGTGTTAAACCTTTTCCTCCAGGGAAGTGCTGAATCCACAGTCTGGTCTTGGTAGGGCTGGTTTGTCTGCTCGCTCTTGTTAAGGAAAGAAAGTATTTGGCAGTGGCAATGGTTACTGCATGCTGGGCTCTTACCACCACACTGCCCTGACTGTCCAGGAGGGATCAGCCAGTGCCACAGGTGGTCACAGGCACCCTGGAGCAGGTGGCTGCTCCGAGGGCACACATGTGGATGTTGCAGATGTTGAAAGAAGAAGAAAAGGTTACTGTGGTCACAAAGCAACAGCTTCTAACTGAGCTACCTGGAGCAGCAGAACAAAACCTCAAGGGTTTGCACAAGCTGCTCTTCCCACTGCTCTTCCCACTGTTCTTCTGGCCCTGTGACTGTGTTTTTACAGACATAATTTTAAACTGGCTAAGCTTGAGAGTCTTGGCCACATCTTGTGTTTGCATGCACAACTTTCTAAAAATAGCAGTATACTACCAGAATTATGTCTGCATGAGTTACAAACAGGTAAATAACTGGCTACTAGTGCTTTCTGTGCTGGAGGTGTTCTTAAAGGCATCAGCTGCACAGAAATATTACGCCCAAAAGTTGCCCAGTGATGTGTCCTGTTTCCTGAGAACAATGAATCAGCTGAACTCAAGTTTCTATAAACCAGAAAATGGACAAACTGGGAGTCAGAAACTACAGGATATGTAAGCTGAGGTCCCTTTCCTAATTCCTCAGAGCTGGCAGTAATTGAGAAGAATGGCTCAGTACACATGCACTGTGGCACAGCCAAGAACATGCTGTGTGTGCCCGTTGCGTTTGCCTGGGTGCACCAGAGGGACGTTTCTGTTGGCTGCAGGAGCTCAGAGTGGCACAGGAGTGGGAGGAGCAGGGTGGGGGAGCAGGCACTCGGGGATTACAGTCTGAGGCTCACAGAAGGACCTGAGTGACCTGGTGATGACCGTCATCTGTCATACAGAGATCGTCCTCCTCTCAGGGATTCATCAGCATCCAGCCACTCTCCTGACAGCGATTCCCAGACATTTAAGAAGCCTAAAAGAAAGCAATGTCCTAGAAGCAATCCCAGCAAAGGAATACCATGTTTAATGAGTCTCAAGACACTGTGAAAGCAGATTCAGAGCCTTAACATAAAGTAGAGTTAGAGACACACAACTGCCAGCACTAAGATATCCCCGCTGCTGCTCCCAGTGTATGTTACCTGAAAAAGCTGAATTATCACTCCCTACCCCGAGAGGAGCACAACCACCACCACCAGGATATGGAAACAGCCTCATGCAGAAATGCTCTACAACAGCAGCTGCTCTGAGCCTGAACACCACGGCCCAGGGAAGAAGATGAAGAACTGGGAGCTCTTAATGCACACTGAGGACTCACCCAACAGGTCACTTCCGAAGCTTCTTTATGAAGCTGACCTCGTCCCTGTTTCTGATGCCATACCTGAATAGAGAGTTATGCTGTTATATGCCAGTTTCCCAGGAAAAAACAACCTTTGAAATCCTACAGTCTCCTCTTTCCCAGGGGCAGATGGACTCCTACGATCACAGGACACATTAAAATTCTCACATGATGCCAGCACTGAAGGATCTGATCATCTGCCTTTACCTCCAACCACCCCTTAAATGCAACATCTATCACCCATTGCTCAGTCTGCCAAGGTCAGCTTTGCTTAGGGCTGTCTTGCTAAATTTGTAATGCTTCAGACCACCTTTTCTCACTGATCTGCACACAGGCTGGTACACTCAGCACTGCTGTGTGGAACAGCAGTATGCTTGGAAGTGCTTCATCCCTCCTCATTCCCAAGAAAGGGCACGGAAATGTGGGAGTCACCTGTCAGTGTTGTTACCAGACTGTCTCTGAGAAGTGCCTGAGGAGGTCAGAGATCAACACACATAACCTTAGTTTTCTCTTTGCTTGGCATTCTCCATGGATGTTAAGGGGTTGGAATGGACTTTAAAGATCATCTAGTCCCAAACCCCCATGCCATGTGCAGGGACACCTCCCACTAGACCAGGTTCCTCAAGGCCTTATCCAGCCTGGCTTTGAACACTGCCAATGTCGGGGCATCCACTCCCTGGGCAAGTCGTGCCAGTTCTTGTTCCTTCCTCTTTTGTTCCACATCAGCAGCTCTGCAAGGCTGAGTAAGTGTAACCTATTCTGCAGGAGTCTGGGGATGATGACCAAGGGCTGTAAGTCTCAGTGCCTTGGGGTGGTCTGAACTGGATAGGCACAGCACAGAATGGTGATGACTGAGGAATCTCCCCAAGGCCATCCTGTCCTGCAGAGAGCCTGTCCCACCTTCCAGCCAATTCCCAGTGCAGGACCCACCTGAGCCAGGGCACAGCCCTAGTCCTGCCTGTGGGGATGCTGCAGGGCACCCACGGGGCCTCTCAGCCCCCCAGAACACACCCAGTTACTCACTCTCGAAGCTTCTTTCTGTCATCCGCCAGCTTCTCTCCACCGTAGGTCAAGTGGTACGTCCTCCATATGTACTTCCTGGGGGAAAAGCGCTCAGGGCGAGCCGCAGGAGAGCGGGACAGGGTTGGGACACGCTCCACATCCCTCTCCCGGCCCCGCTCACCAGCTGAGGTGCTGGACGCCGCCCTGCCGCGCCTGCCGCAGCTGGAAGTGCCTCCGCAGCGCCTTCTTCAGCTCCAGCACCGAGGCGTTCTGCACCACCACCACGGCTGCGGGGGCACGGCCGGTCAGAGCC
>VZRE01012908.1:301228-341807 GCA_013396775.1 Cephalopterus ornatus | reverse complement strand
CCGCTGAGCCGCTCCCGGTGCCCGCAGGTGACCAGCAGGAAGTACCCGCGGCTGAAGGAGGTGGACGATGTGCTGGGCGGCGCGGCGGCCTGGGAGAACGTGGACTCCACGGCAGGTAGGGCCGGGCCGGGGGGCCGAGGAGGGGCCGGGCGGGGGTCGGGTCCGCCCTGCCCTGCGCTGCCCTCACGGCCGCTCTCTCTGTCCCGCAGAGCCGTGCCCCAAGTGCGAGCACCCCCGCGCCTACTTCATGCAGATCCAGACGCGCTCGGCCGACGAGCCCATGACCACGTTCTACAAGTGCTGCAACCCGCAGTGCGGGCACCGCTGGCGGGACTGAGGGGGCTGCGGGCATGGGGCGCGGGGGTCCCGCTCCTGCAATAAACCCGGCACTGGGTGCGAGGAGCCGTCTGCTGCGTGCTTGCTTTAAAGCTGCTCTGAGCCGCCGTGCCCGGCCGGGAACAGCGGGCTCCAGCAGGGTGTTTCGCCTGTGCGGCGGCCCCGGGCAGGCCCTTAGCTCACCCAGCGCGGGGGTTCTGCTGAAAGCACCCCGCGTAAAAACTCGTGCCCCGCACAGCGAGGAACCAGTGTCTGAAATGCAGACAGGCCTGAAGGTAAATACGCTGAAGGATGGTGATGAAACCCCAGCACTGAGCCAGCTGCTGTGCCGCGGCACAGACAAAGCAAAGGTGAAGCGTTTCCTCTCTGTGCTACAGATTTTTTTACTGATCCATCTAAGAAAAATGGCAGAGGGATTTTGACGTAACAAAGGAAACGTAAAACTTAAAACTGTCTGTCGAAATAAAATTCGACGCCTACAAAGGCAGAGTTATGAACGTGTACGCACAGCTTTAGTATTCAGAGCTAGGGAGTCTAGCAGCACCACAAGCTGTTTGCATATTATGTAGTACAATGAACATTTGTTCTTAGAGATCCCCAGTCTTTCAACCACTTTGAACAGAATGGAATCCTTACTGGAAGGGGTTTAAAAGTGTTCAAGATGTAGTATCCAGAATTACTAGGTGTTCATCTATAACCTAACAATTTCTCTATGCAGAACTGTGCTCTCTGTGTTACAGAGAGGAAAAAACAAAAACAGGACCTTTGCTATGACTTGTGGAAACACCCAAAGTTAAATCAGGATCTGCAAACTATACACCCTGCAGGCAGTTATTGGTGAAAAGATAATATATTTCAAGCAGGATCAGGTATTACTTCTGTCTTAACATCAAGCTTTATTCCCAGTTTAAATACATTCGGAAGTAAGAAGGATAAATAACTTAATAAAAAGTTATGGAGCAAAAATTGCAACGTTTCATCTGCATTAACGCTCCCACCTACAGGCTAAGCCAATTTAATGTGACTCAGCCTTACCTCCTATACAGGCATAATCTGCACCCACTTATTCCAGTTCACTTCAGAGGGGAACACTCTCCCCAGCCTGAGGGTACAGTCTATCGTGGGCTCGTAGTAGATCGTTGGGGTTTCACTCAGTTTGGGATTGTTGAGTTGTTCTTCCACAACTGGCTGAGAGAAGAGTGACACCGGGGATGGCTTTTTCAGGTAGAATCGTCTGATGCAGCCCAGAGTTTCCAGACCCTGCAAAAAAATTCACATATTTTAGTTTGGGCAGTTGTCGGAAAAAAAACCCCAATGAATGCTGTTCTACCTACAGTGTTCTCAGAAGTGCTGGACAATTTATACCAAAGGTGGCTTCCCTTGAGCCCCTCAGGGGAAGTCATGCTTACAGGAGGGGCTGCAGTATCACTGCTGTGCTTAAGATTTTGAATTCTTACAGGAAAAAGAAATGTAAATCAAGATTTCCAAAGTAGCAGTGGTGGCAATCAAACTTCACAATGGGAAAAAATATAGGATAAACTCAAAATTTTCTTGCCATGTACTGTTTCACAGTTAAGGAACTGGGCCTTCAGGCAGGTGTGCCAGGACAGAAGGTCTCATTTACACACAGCACAGACACATTTCAGTCTGATTCCTACTTCAAAGGCTGCCCATCTAGAAGGTACATAAGGAAAAGAATTAGGAACACTGGGATTATCTATAGTGATTGGGGGTTGGAACCAGAGGATCTTTAAGGTCTCTTCCAACCCAAAAAATTCTGTGATTCTATGATTAACACAGCACTAAACAGCCACTTAATATTGCACAGTGACAAGCCCCCACTCTTCAGTAACCGCCTAAAATTTCAACTCTCTGTAGACCCATTTCAGAAGCAAACTCCAATTTTGAACTCAGTAACAGGGTAATTCCAAGGATGGGTAAATCAGGTTTCCCTCCTTCCTCACTGTGAACACTGACTCGCTCTGGCTTTGGGTCATTTACACCAAAGGGAGAAGGTGGATTTTCACGGTTCATTGACACTCCCGTTTTCCTGGGACTCCCATGGATCTGCTGGCTCTTGGTGTGGAAGCTGAGCCGGATTAAAGCTCCCAGAGTGGCTCAGGTACCTGCAGGATCTCCAGCACAGCCACGGGCTGCAGCACCCCACTGTAATGCTGCAGCAGCGCCGCCTCCGTTAGGCCCGGCTTTGTCATGATGTGATAGAGCACAGCTTCCATCATCCCCTTGCACACAGGCTTGTTCAGATTCCCATCCACGATCCTCCACGGTCTCCCAATGAAGCAGACATCCTCACAGGCCCTGCAGAACACAATTAAAGCTCAGCTCTGTCAGGAGTTCATCTAGTTAGATTTCCCACCAGAATTTCTGCATTACAGAGGCTCTCACTACACCCATTGCAGTGTTTGCTCACAGGTGTAAATCCTGGGGCTGCTCTGAGCAGGGACTGCTGCTGATCTACCAGACAGCTCCAGACCTGCAGGATTTCACTTGGGGTTCACCACGTTTAGCACCATTACACACCCAGCAGTTACCCTGAGTCTCTGATCAGAAAAGCTTTGTTTGGTATTGGCTCTAATATCCTCCAAAAGTTGTCCAAGACCTTCTTCAATATGCAAGAGTGCTCTGACAGGAAAGAAATTCCTCCTTTTTAGTAGCATTGTGGAGTCAAAAGACAGACCCTGTATGAAAATTCCCATTTCTCATATTGCAGTTTCTCCAGGCCTTTCCTGGGCACCTGAAAGTTGAGCCTTTTTGGCACTGGACTTATTTGTGAAGTAAAATCATGTTTTTTCCTCTGATATTTGGAGCCAGTTGGTTTTGGGGTAAAAACATGTATCAGATAAATTTTTTCAGCATGTATATGAGCACGAGTAACATGAACAATGGAGGAAGACCTGGGGTTTCTCCATCATCACTTCTCATTGCCCATCAGAGCATAAAACTAAGGCTTCCAAATCAACTGCTTCCAGTATTATTTTGGGAGTGCCAAGTGTTTAGTTATTCTGCAGACAGCTCTGTTACTCACCGGTCCCTGGCTGCCTGGGAGGCATCTGTCATGGAGCTGCCTGGAAAGAAAAGGACACATATTTTCTAATTAACTCAAACTCCTTATCTGGTGGGAAAAAGAGTAAAAGGTGGCCAAGCTGTAAAGTGCAACAGCTTGTTAGAAAACCACCTGAGCAAACTGTGCTCAGTTCTGGGGAGCTCTGAGCTGCCCCTGACTGCCCTGTGCCTGCAGCACACTCCTCCCACACCTCCTGCCACAACCACATCTCTCTACTCAAGCACACCTTTTGTGGTTCCTTTCCCAAATCCCAGCAAGCTTTATTCCTAGCAGTGTGCTGACATGGCTGGAGCCCAGGTGATTATATGGGCTGAGAGAACTGAGTGTCACAGGGAGCTGTGCAGGGTCTCAGCCTGAGAGCTCCCCCGTGGGTCTGGTTAACCCAAACTCCCGGGAATCACATGGAAGTTGAGCAGGAGCCCAAGTAGCTGCAGACACGGGAGTGCACACTCAGGATTCCAGCAGGGCTGAGTTTCAAAGCAAAGGTTGTCTCTGCTACTCCCATTACATTATGTCATGGGCTTTAATTAGACACTTACTTAACAGAGGTATTCCTGCCATACCCAGAGGGGAACAGCTTTGCCTTAAGCACATGTAAACCCTTCACTGGCCAGTAAGAACTCTATGTTTGGTAACAGAACTACCGTTTTTTCTCTCCTGTGTTACAAACAAGTGAAGGAAGTTAAATCCAGAAGAATACTTTGGCAGTTTCGTTTAAGAACTGCTGAGGTCTCTGCTGTTTAGACAGTATCTATTTCCTGCAGGAAGGCTCCAGTTAAACAATTCCAAGCTCTAAGATGTCAGGGATTAGCCTGCACTGATTCACAGCTGCCTCTGAACGTGGGTACTGGCAGAGCTTGGCAGGATCCCACACGAGCAGTCAGGCAGTGATTCAGTCTGAAATCAGAGCCCATAGAAACAAAACCAAAATAAAATCCCCCACAAACTACTTAATGTAAAGCTTGGCAAGAACTCCTGGCTATTAGAAAAGAAAACTGGCAGTAAAAAGGAAATGAAAATGGAGTCCAATTGGGTTACAAACGAGGCTGTTAATCTCCCTGGCGTGTGCTGCTTCGTGGTTTAAGGATTTCAGGACTTTCAGCCATGGACATTCCAGCTACAGGCACAACCAGCAGTGCTGTGCTTTCCAGGCTTAGAGATGTCTGGACTTTGGACTGCAGCCAGACATGAGAACCTTCAGATCCAAATACATTTTTGAAGAAGAGCAAGATATGGAAACAAGTGAGGAAAATGTATTTTTGGAGTAGTTGTGAACATTTCAGCAAAAGGAACAGGAAGGAATCTCTGCAGGAATCTCTGATGTATCTGAAACCTCCAAGACTCTCCAGAAATTAGTGGTATGCCAATTTGTCTGTGAGAAATGACAACCTCTCCCTGGTATAGGTTCATAACAAATCTAGGATTTGCTTACAAAAATAGCACTATCCATTTGGGATCAGCTGCTAGTGAGCTAGTCTCTACATCTTGGATGCAAAGTGCTCCTACATACCTTTGGAGACTCCTGGGTTCTCCTCCAAGTAGGAAAGGTCATCACCCTGCTCAGTGGCAGATTGTTCAGGCTTGGGGTTCTGTTTGTTGTGCTCAGTGCTGAGCTCATTGTTCTCCACTTTAAATTCTTTGTCCTCAGAACAAGGCTGATCTTGTTCCTTGTGAGTGTCCACATCCACAGCCTCTGGAGCAGGCTCTGGGAGTGCAGCTGGCTGTTCTGCCTGCCCTCCCAGGGAACCTGCTTCTTCACCCCCAGTTCCAGCTTCCTGTGCTCTGACAGGATCAGCAGCACCTGCATCAAAGTTACTTCCCTTGGCACTCTCCAGGCCGCCCTGTGAACCCTGGCAGAGCTGACTGTCCTCCCCAAGGACATCGTGTTCAGTCTTACATCTCTTCCTTGGGGGTTCTTCATCACTGACAGGCTGTGTGTCTTTTCCCAGCTGCTCCTCCTCTCCCAGACACTCGTCTCCCTCCCCTGGCTCTGCTGGCAGGCCCTCCTGTGGCACATCTGGGAGGGCAGTGTCTGCTCCTGGCTGATCAGCATCTTCTGGTTTATCCTTCAGACACACCGAATGCAACAGCCATGGCTTGGCAAACACGATTGCAACCAGTCTTACAGTGTGGCCTCCTACTTCTAAAACCTGCTGCATTTCAATAAGGTCCTGTAAAAAAAAAAACAACCCCACAAAAACCCCCCACAACAAATTATCTCAGAAGCTTTCACAGGAAAATGTCCGTTTAACCAAGTGTTATGGAGTTGCCATCTTTGGCAGCAAGGAAGGAGCAAAAAGTTGAGAAGGTGTTTTACCCCTTAAACTTTCCTGAAATTACAGCACAAGATATTTTTCTTCAGTTTAAATTAAGTTAAAAATGTAACTGGGAAAGAGTATTTTGCTTCCAAAGGTGGATGTTGGCACCTCCAGGTTTCTGAAACAGCTCATTCCTACCTTTGATTAAGTGCTGCTTTAATTTTTGGCCTTCTTAACTTTGAGGCGAGATTGCTACCAGGTATGGGATGTGATCTCCTGCCCAGCATAAACAGCTTTGTTCAATTTACAGTTGCTTCCGACAGCCTGGAAGCTTGTCCTGTGCAAGGGGAATACTAAACACGCAGACATTAATGTATGGAAAGCAGCTGGCTGTAAAACCACCTGAATGTACTGTTCCAAGCTCCTAGTTCTTGCAGCTTCCACCTCTTCATAGCTGCAGAAACGTTTGCTCAGCTCAGCTTTGCAAATTCCGAAGTGGGAGGTTGCCTCTATGGCATTACGGATCTCCAGAACGGCCTCTGCATCTCCGGGGCTGTAACCATAACGTTCTGTGCACTCCTGGAGAAACTTAGCGACCTCATAATGTTCTTCTTGGATTTTTATCAGCCTGGTGAAAGTTTCAGGGAGGCAGGAGATTCCCACAACCATGTTATCCAGCAGAGAAGGAACTGCAGAGCAAATAAAACACAGGAGTAAAAGCTGTGAAGTCGTGGTTACTGAGCAATACACTACAGAAGGACAAACGGATTAGAGGTGCTGTGGAGTACTCCAATTAAAAACAGAGCTCTGTTTTACATCTTCATTGCTCCACAGTTTCCTTTTTTCTTTCTGCCTTACACATCGGTGTCTGAAAAGCCCTGTAGAAGAAGATCAAGCGGGTTTACAAAGGTTTATCCTCCTATCAAAGTGAAGGATGGCTGGAAGGCAGTGCAGACTTAGTGATATTCTCTCTAACACTGGGTCAGCACAGCTCTAAGTTAATGAGGGAATCATCTCCTTTTTTCTTGAAGAAGGTGAAGTGCAAAATTCTAGGGGAAAGGAAATGCTATTAATCAAAAAATCTGTTGGCCAGATGTGGGTTAACTAGCACTTGACAATGCCTTGGCGCAATCAGTCTCACAGAGCATCTCCCTGTTTGGTGACAGGTCCATCACTGCCCTGTACAGAGTATTCAGAAGCTGAACCCACATAACCCCTTCTCCCAGTCCCTGATGATGAGGGGGCAGCTCTGGCACTGCTCCTCCCCTTCCTTTGATCTGCAGGCTGCTCCACACTGGGCCTTGTGGGACACTCGTGGCAGCTGCACTTCCCTGACAGCCAAGGAGAAATGAGATCAGCTGTAATGAGCAGTCAGCTCAGCAGACCTGGAGGGCATGAGTGGCAGCTGAGAGATGAGAAAAGGTTTCTATTTTACTTCTGCCACAGCAGCAATAGCAGTAGCACAGGGACAGCACTAGACCCTACAGCTGAAGAGCTAAAGGTTCTGGATACATTTCCATTACAGCTGAAAGCAAGATGCTCTTTAAGAAGGGGCAGTGCTGATGAACTGCAAACATTCAAGCTCTGAATACTATAAAAATGTTTAAATTACTGAGGTAAGAGGCCAGACTTCCTCTTTGCATTAACAATTTAACACAACATGAAATACAGGCAAGGACTTGTTACCAACAAGAGGTGCCTTTAAGCCGCCCATCTGTTTAAATCAGGAGAGAAAGCATTACAGACTGCATGTGTGATGAAAACAGAATGTTCCTATGAAGGGGCTTTGTTTAAATCAGTTCCTCAGCAGGTGAGGAACCCCCAACCACTTCTGTGTGAGATGGGACAAACAGGAACTAACCTGGAGAGCTGAGTCTCCCTGGGACAGGGGAGCACCTCAGCCTGACCTTCACCTGGCAGGAGTTGACCACGATGTTGTCACTGGGGCTCAGATTCCTCATGCTCACAATGCCAGGGGCGTAGTAGCCTCTCATTAGCAGGTAATTGGTGTGAGAAGCTTGACGAGCTTTCACTTCTATCCTCCGCTTGCCTCCAGTGCTGTCATCCAGGTCATCATCGTCCTCATCATCATCCTCCAGCCCTTCTTTGCCCAAACTACAGCAAACACAGGAGTTTTTATTTGCTTGTTGGGGTTTTTTTTCATAATAGTGACTCATTGCAGTGAGCAGAGCAAGAACACAGTGATTCTGCACGCCAGTCTTCAGTCATGGACAGCATGTCCACAGCAGGCTGATTTAAAGCACTGAGAACGAGCAACTACAGAAAAGAAAATGCACTAGAAGTCCCTGGAAGAGGAAACTCTTCCATTTTGTGTGATTATATTGAAATGAACCCAAAATATCTCAGCTTAAAGTGCTGAACCTCTTGATTAAAACAGAGGCAACTTCAGAGTTACATCAGGTTGTTCAGAGCCTTCAGCTTTAACCATTGTGGCTCTTGTTGTGCCCTGGAAAGAAACACTGTTGGTTTGACTAAGTTTATTTCTGGGAAATTTATCCTCTCTGCAACCACTACTCTATTTTTCCTTGGGGGCTGTCTGCAGTTTGGTTCAGCAGAACCTCTTTGGTTCAGCAGACACTTCATCGTGGGGGAACATCTGCTGGACACTGAGACCATGAGGATGCTGCAGTGTAGGGCAGACAGTGTTTATTTTTAAGGAGGAGAAGGAGGAGAAAGAATTACAGACCAAAGACTTCCGTTACTTTAAAAAAATAAAAAAAACTCCACTGAAAACCAAACTGCAGACAGCCTCAGAGTAAAAAAAGAATAGTACTAGCAGCCAGAATAAATTTCTCAGACATAAACTTAGTCAAACTAACATTATTTCTTTCCAGGACAAGACAAGAGCCACAATGGTTACAGTGGAAGGCTCTGAACAACCTGATATAACTCTGAAGTTGCCTCTGTTCTAAGCCAGAGACATCCAAAGGTTCCTTACAACCTTTTCTAAGATGAGTCAGACCTTCTTTTAAAACATATTTTAAACCAGTAGGGAACACATAATTTAGGAAAAATAGTGAGCACACAACTCAAGGTGGCCAAACTCAGCAAAGGGGTCAGTCCAGGGCTCAGTGTATTCTTGGAAATGACCAGGGTGGTCAAAGAGCTTATTCAGTTTGCACAGGATCACCCAACTGGAGACACTGCAAGTCTGTGAGAAGATGGGATTTGCATTCAGAACATCTCCAGCAAACTGGAGAAACAGCCTGGTAAAGAGCAGGGAGCAATTTCCTATGACAAATGCCTGTTATTTATATAATAGTACTGTGCATCTGTGCCTTCACACTAGGAGGAAACAATTAACCAGGTAAAGGAAAAGAAGCTTGGTAGAGTGACTCATAAGAATCATAAGCTCCCCACTGCACTGGGGAGGTTTGGCTGGTTTTTTTTTGGCAAGCCTATGGCCATTCAGCATCCTGGGATGCATTAGCAGGAGTTTCACCTATCTGACATGATGGGATTGGCAAGGACCTGCCAGCAAGAGCATGGCATTTCTTTTCTGACATCACAGTTCAGTGCAGAAGAAAATAATGAGAAAGACAGAGATCTGGAAAACTTAATAAAAACTTAATAATGTAACAAAAACACAAGTAAAGGAACTGAGGCTGCTTATTTTAAAGAACAGAATGCTATGAGAAGAAGGCTGCATTAACAATCTTCAAATGGGTATTAAGCTGCTCTAAAGAGAACAAAGTATTGTCCATGTATATAGACAACAGGAAGCAGCAGGTTAAAGCAAGAGATTTCAGTTGCACTCTAAAGAAAACACATAATGACTGAAAGGATGAAACACATACTGACTGTGAGGGTAAGGGCTCCCAGGATCAGGCTGCCTGGGGAGAGTTTCAGTTTCAGTGGTGTGCCATTACTGCAGGCTTACACAAAAATTAAATCAAACAGGAGACAATACACAGAAGCAATACTGTGGTGAGAGGTTTCACTGGTAAAGCTGAAACCTTGTTACTAAGCCTTCTCAGCCTTTGAAATGACAAGGGATGATGTTGAAAATGCTCTTGTAGCACCCAGTGCTCCCCTTTTCCACATCAGCTCTGATGGCACTGAAGTGCTGAGCAATTTAAATGTCACTTGTGAAGACAAATGCAGTCCAGAGCTATAATGACAGGCACTAAGTGAAGTGCCATTAAATCTTCACAATGCTCCCTCAGAAATAACAATCTAAACAGTATCACAGTAAAACATGTCCCAGTGCAGCGCAGGAAATGCTAATGCCTATCCAATTTCATTCAAGTTATCCCCAAACTGTGTTTACTAACAGAAATAACAGCATTTACCTTTTTATCACTTCATTTTCCACCATGGTGCTGTCCACCACAATGATCTGCTCTGGGATTCTCACATTCACAGTCACAAGTCCCAGGGAGAACAGGGAAAGCATTGCCACACACTGGCCACCGGGTCCATCCATGGGAAATGCCACCATGCCTTCTGATGGTGTGTTTTCCTGATCTTTAAATGAGAAGTTATCTGGCTGGTCTGATTTTTCAGCATCCTTGAGCTTCTCGAGGAACTGGAAGGACTCCGTACAAATGCTGCTGGGGAAGCGCCACGTGAAAACTCTGGACAAAAACACAAAGAAGCACAAATCTTTCACAAGCTGTTCTCACTGAGCATGAATTTAGCATGAATTTTAGACCCACGGTAGCACAGAGCAGCCACACAGCTGAAGTTCCACGTTAGAGCTGGTGACCAAGTACCTTCTGCACCTGCTTTCACAGTCCTTTGACTAGTTCCACAACAGCAGGTATTTATGCACCATGTAAAAGTCAGGTGCTATACAGCAAACAGAAAGCAAAGATCTTCTGCTTCACAAGAGTGCTAAAGAAATCCTTCCACCACATGTAGAACTGTGCTGCTGCACCTCATTTCCTCTCCACGTGTCTCTGTGAAGTCCTGCCTGGCACACTGGGCTCTCTTCCCTCACACCCAATAAGCCCGACACACACGGCGTTACCGTCCCCGTCCAGCCTCAGCGGAAGGTCTGTCTTTGCTCTGGACACTTGATGTGTACTCTGTTCCCCAGGCCCAGCAGAGAACAGACCCAGCCTGGTAGACACCCACCTGTAGTAGCTCTGGGACAGCTGGTAGGACATGGGCACAAAGGGCAGAGCCCGGTTCTTCTTAGGCCCCAGCGTGTGGTTCACCCGCCGGCGATTCACCAAACTCCTCTTCTGGCACTCCAGGAAAGCCTTCACCAGGATGTCATCCTGGTACTCCTGGTACAGTCGGAATGTCTGCAAAAAAACCCCCCCTGTTCAGTGTAAGAGGCAGTTTTAGCTCTGTTAGACTCAACCTACTTGAGGTTCACATTAACTAAATGGATATGAAGCCTACAAGCCAGGATGTAAATGATACATATAAATTCACTTAACTGCTGTTCTGTTCCTTTTATGGGCTTCCAGACTTTCCACAGTAAATGCCAATTAAATTAACTAAATACTATAGAACACTTGATATTCAAAATGGGATCAGGCTCCTGCTACAATTATGGATGTGAAAAATGCTCCCTCTGCAACACATTTTGGTAGATTCCTCCCTTCATTTCACCAGGAACACAGGCTTCTGTGAACTTGGCTTTCTAGGCTCCACTCTTGCCTGCTGATGAGATGTTAAACTCCCTTTGAGCTGCTGACCTTATTTAAGACCTGACTGCTAGATGGCGTATTTTTATGGTCCCCAACCCTGAAGGACAGGGTCCCCAACACCAGTATCAGCTGGGTATTAGGACTGTCTTTGTGATACCTCCTCCAGATCATTCCAATTACTCAAGTGGGCACTAAATCATGATGCAGTTTGACCCAATGGAAGGGATGTGGAGTTTATTTTACGTGGTTTTTGGGATTGCTTCAACCTGACATCTTTAATCTCATCCTCAGAGAGAAAACAACATATTGAAAATCTGTCTAGAATATATAATTTCTTAAAAGCAGACAAGAACACTCCTCACGGAACAGACATAAAATCTCAGTTTCTGTGTTTCTTTTCTCTCATTTGAAAAAGGAATTTATCAAGGGAGGGAGGAGAAACTTTAGGGTTGTATGACCACACGTAGATGTGGCACGTGGGGACACAGTTTAGTGGTGGCCTTGGCAGTGCTGGGTTACTGGTTGGATTTGAAGATCTTTTCCAACCTAAACAATTCTATGACTCTATGACCAGTAAAGTTTGGTCCAGATACTGTACCTGAAATGACTGACAAGATTCCATCTGTCTATCTGAAAGTGCCAATGTGCTCTGAATCAGATTCTGTAGCACTAGAAAATGAATATCATAAACACTGAAAGAAAAAAAAAAAGAGAAGAGAAAAATGTTTATTCACGGTGATTTTTGAGCACAAGTACCAAAAAACTAACAAAAATACACAAACTCAATCACTTGCTTCTGAAATAGATGCATAAAAGCATCAGATCCTACAGCTGAGGATCACTTGTGTAATCTGATATATTTTCCCTGACCTTCCTCCCTGAATTTTGGATCAGTCCAAATAATCTGACAAAAAACAAAGTTCTCCTTATTAACATCTCCTTCTCTTAAAATACAGCACCCACATACAGTTGTCCTAATGATAACAGACCACCATTTTGAGGTCATCACTGCTGCCATTTTATCCACCAAATCTATGTCCCCACAGCCCTGTGAAAGTATTGTTTTATTAATAAATTTATACACTACAACAGATGAAAAACTAATGAATTAGGAGACTATTTATACGACTTTCAAAGGTGTGAGACATGGCCTTGGAGTCCTAATGGGAAAAATGGCGCTACTGCTACTGACCTGCTCAGATTATCCTCTTTTGTGCCTTGATTTGTGTCTTCTCCGATTGCCAACACCCGAAATCTGGATAAGGGAAGGGAAAACACTGGAACAAGAGCAACATTCTGTGATTGTGCATCAGCCCTGAAGCCCAGAGGCTGATGAGCACAACTGCTAATGAGGAAAGTGCTGAAACAGCACAGGGACTGTGCTCCAGCAGCCTCAGCACAAGAGTCACACACTAGAAGAACTGTCCAGATCAATCTCCACTAAAATATCTGTTGACAAGAAGATAAAACTCATGGACAGGAGACAGTCCAGCACTGTAAGGATTTTATTGAGGTTTTGAACTTCTAGTTACTGTCAGCAGCACTTCTGCTGTAATGTACAGCACAAAGGTGCTAAACGGTCTGAGACACAAATTTTCCACACTTCTCTTCGTTATTTATCACGAAAAAGTTTAACAATCTGGAGCTGGAGGATGCTGTACAAGCCTGAGTGCCCTTCTTTATCAACAGTTTTAGCAGTGCTCAGGTGATTCACCTGAGCAACCAGCTCAACAAATTGTGATATAAAATGGGGCCAGTTAATCTGGAAAATGCTTAAGGGGAAGTCTTGTACTGCACTGAAAAGTTACACCTGAGTAGCACCATCTCTAACAGAAACGTTGAGGATTTGACAATTTAGAAATATCTGATACTGTGAATTTCTGGTTTAAAGATCTTCTTCAGCAAACTTGTGCAAATAAAATCAGTTACATGTATTCAAGAAGCACTGCTTGATGTATTTACTAAAACTCCTTTTGATACTAAGAGTACAAGTAGCAGAGGGTGTAAATCCTGCCCAGTGGCGAAGGGGTCTGCTGTGACTTGCTGTCCCCTCTCACTGCCTCAGCCCATGTGCAGAGTCAAAAGCACCATGACTAAAATACCTGGAAAACAGTTCCTGCAAAGTGTCAGGAATCTCAAGTTTGGGATTCCCCAGGGTCGAACTGAATTTCTCTTTCAGCCTTTCCACAAACTCCTTAAACTCCTTTGCACAAACCTTAGAAAAGGAGAGATAGAAATGTTATCAACCTCAATTTATTAGAGTGGGAAAAGACCTTCTACTTCTAAAGTGTTCATGGAAAAGTCTTGTAGAAATAGCTAGGTTTGAATTATCAAGGCAAAGACAGCCCAACAGCCAAGAGGCTGCACCAAAAAGCTCCATGGAGTTCATGTTTGCTGATTTACTCAACAGTTGCAGGTTCCATCTGTAATGATGCTCACAGCTACAAGCCAACCACCACGAACATATGTTCTAAACTAATTTACTGAATTTACAGCAGAAAATCTCTTGCTAGAGCTTTGATTAAGCTTCTGTTCAAGGCTTTTTTGCTCTTCACACCCTTCAGGCTTTCCCACATTCTCCAGTAAGTCTGTTTGCACAAGCTTGGCTTGGAGGACACCTGTTACACAGGAGGAATGTTCTCTGGAAACAAGTTTTTATTTGCTTCCAAAGACAGGCTTTGGGGATGGGGACACTGTGATGTCTCATCAGTCAACAGCTTCTCTTCTTTTAAACAAGCATGAGTTTACCAACAGAACTAATGGGCTTTTGTGACAATAGTATGAGCTGTCATTCCTGGATGAAAACAATCTTGCTGTGACACTGTCCCAGTTCTACAAAAAATCTGAAATTCCAAACTGAATTGTTTGCACTGAAAGTGCAAACAACTTCTCAATCTGAATCTGTGGTTCGTTTAAGCCATAAAAAGCTCAAAAATGAAATAAAATCTTTTAGCTGATCGAATCAAGTCTTATAAGATTTGCTTGCGTTCCTGCACTCATCCACAGAAGGCTGTATTTCAACATGCAACTGGGGTAACAAATAAGAAATTACAGAGCAAAAAGGCTTTCTTGCTCAGATAATAATAAGGCTGAGAGGATAAAAAAAAAATCAGCAGATAGAGAAGTTTAGCCACGGATGTTTATAAACAAACACATTGAAAACACATATTTTGTTGTACGGGAGGCTGTTTATATGCCTTTGGAAAGCTGCCTGTGTTCACTTTGCTCCCAACCCAGTAATGACACCACATTTGTACAATGATGCTATTTGTAAAATGGCTAAGGATTCAAGGGAGGGATAGAGAGGAAATCACAGTAATTCAAGCAGTGCAAGCACTCAGTAATCCCAACAGCATAAAGTACTCCATGACCTTTTGGAATACTTCTCTCCTACCTGTGGATCTTCATAATTGTTTTCTCTGTTCATGAAATCATCAATGAGGGCTTTATCTTGGTAAACCTCAGCAAGGCAAACTCTGCAACAGATACAATTGAAGGTGTTGTCCAGAGCTGAAGTTTTCCCAGTTCAACACAGATTTTACAGTTGAAATTTATGGGTCATATGAAACAAGAGAAAAACAAAGGACCATATCCCTTCAGTTAATTTCGGGAGAATTTAGCCTATACCTAAGACATACAAAACTTCTTACTTGTAATTAAGGTAAGTCTGTGGATTCCTGACAATATAACGAGCTCTTCGTCCAACGGAATGAGAGGTTTTATCCAGGGACTCCTCGAAGCTGGAATGCATGATATCCCGAACCACCTGCCAGGGCACAAAGGGCCCTTTGACCTGTGGGAACAACAAATGTTTGGAGTGCAGCTCCAGCTCCGAAGTACAGAAAGGACAGTGAGAAGCAGGATGAGCCCCTTGGAGCGTGCTGAGCGCACGGGAGCTCTGGGCGAGGGGCCTGTCCCACACCTTGGCGTTGAGCACGTGGCTGGCGATCCGGCACAGCATGAGCAGGCTGTCCTCCTGCACGGTCCAGGTGACACGGAGCCGGGTCATCCTCAGCAGGGCACTCTGGTCGGCCTCGTCGTGGTAACGCAGCCTTTTGCTTTTTTCTACAGAATCCTCTTCTAAAAAAAACCCAGAAAAAAAGAAAGAATTAAAGACAGTTAGCACTACGTACTCTGATTAATTCAAACTGCCATCCCGGCACCAGCACCAAGTTTGTTAGAACGGGAGACAAGAGCAGGGAAGGAAGGAGCGTTTCAGAAAGCAGAACGCATTAATGCCTCTCCCAGGAATGAGAAAACAAGCACTTTAATTGGCAAACTGACAGCCCAGAGTATCATTCCATGAAGAATCTTTAAGCCAGCTATCAACAGCGGATGATGAATTGCAAGGAGCTGATCCGGCACAGACACCATTAGGATTTCTCCAGTCAGTGCAGCACAGCAGTGCAGCCATGGCCCACACACACGTCGTGGGTACAACATGCCCCAGGGCACCTGAGCCTCCTCCCTGACAGAGGGAACCCGAAAACACGGCCAGTAAAGCTCCCATGTCCCACCCGGAGCCCAGACCATGTGCCAGTCACATCAGCTTTTCCAGAGCAGCCTCCAGCATGGTAAAGAATGCTGCTTTTTCCTGTTTCTTACCTTTCTTTCTCTTCTTTGTCTTCTTTCCAACCTCCTTCCTAAGCCTCTTCCTTTTTTGGCTTTTTCCGCCTCTCACTCGTTTCGTTCGATCCTGGGTTGGTTCTTTACTTATTTCGAAACATTCCTCTTTCTGGACAAGTAACTCTGATCCTACTTTTGCTTCTCCCAAAATATTAATTTTGTTACCTAAAATGAGACATATTGACAGCAGAGGAGCTTTAGAGCAATAACATTCTACAATATTAAGGTATAAGGAGCAAATGCCCAAGTTTCAATATATTAAAAGACAGATTCCCTCTCAAAATTGCCCTTTTTTAGTCATGTCATTTCATGCCCCTTCTCAGCATCTCAAAAAGTAAAATCCCACATTAAATGAGGAATCATCAAGGAATTACTAAGTTTAATGTTCAGTGCACAAGCACAAGGGAACAGAGCAGAGGTTTTATATTCAACCTGAAGCTTTTCCTCCTCCTTAACTCAAATGTTAGGCTGGATAACAGTGCTGCAAAACATTGCTCCCTCTAGACTTCCTGCAAACTGCACAACAGAAATTACAAAGGATAGAAATTATTGTTCTATAAGAAATTATTTACACATCTATTTTACAGCCCCAGAAGTATCCTAGATCATTGTAAGGAGACAGGAACAACCCATGTCATCAATACTGGATAAAAAAATTATTGTTCCATATATCCAGAAATAGGGAATGAAATTATTTATCTATTTTATTGCCACAGAAGCATCTTAGATTACAGTAAGGAGACAAGAATAACCCACATCCTTCATGCTGGGTTTGACAAAGACAGTAACAGCTACAGCAGAGTCTCGGAGCCCACCTTACCTCCAGTACTCAGTGGCAGGGGGTGTTTTGTTAAGAAGGTTTGGAGTCTTGCTGTCAGTCCATTTTCAGAAACTGTATTTTCCTAAGACAATACAGCTTTAAAAAAGGTGATATGCAAAAGGAGTGCACTGGTTTTAGCAATACTATGCATTATATCTCGTAAGTAGTGTCAGAAAGAAATTTTCAGCATAAAGGAAAAGATCCTTGGCTGCAATGAAGAACTCATTTGTCTTATTACTACCACATATTAGAAGGGCTCCAGAGCTCTTCTTAAATCAGACTGTAATGACCACTAGATTATGAAGGTTAGAACTTCAGCAAATCTCAAGTTTAACAGGAGTCATTAATGGAAAAGAAATGCTCGAATCTTTCATTGCTGCAGAGGCTGAGGAGAACTTGCTGTAAACCAGTCTTTTTTCAAAGCATTTTACATTCCAAAAGAAACTTCTAAAAACCACAAAACCAAACTGCGAACACAAACACTTAGTAAATGCTTCCTACACAATATTCTGCCCATGTTAAATCTGAGCCTGAACTGATTGCAGTGTATTGGGAGTTTTGCCATTCTCTGCAAAACTCATTTCTCTCGTGTGGAGTTCACTGGGGGCTGAAGTTGGTCAGATGTGGAGAGGAAAGCAGAGACTGAAGAACTGCTGGAGGTCCTGCTAATGCTGAACAACCAGGAGACTGAACAGCAAATGAAATTAGGAGCGAAATGATCCTGCCTGAGGGGAAGAAATTAGCAACTCTAATTTTACATACACTGATAGGCTCTGATTTGACCACTGCTTAAGGGAGAGTAATTACAGCCAGTTCTGTGAAAGTCCCTGTTCAGTGCTTGGTAATGGTGAAAAAGCAAAGGAAATGCAAGGAATTCTTAGGGGAGGAAAGCAACACTGTGTAAAAATCCATGGTTGGCCACAACCTGAAAGCACTGTGTGATTGCATTTTTACCTTAAAAAGGATATAGTAGACCTATAACACATTAAAAGAGAGGCAAGAATGATTAAAGGAAGGATGGGATCCATGCTGGGAATAGCAGATGTCAGTCTTTTAAAAAGGAGATGATAATGGGAAACATAAGAGATGTTTAGAAAAATGAAGTGAAACAGAACGGGTAATAGAGAATTCTATTTCTTCACAGCTTCCCTTAGCACTACAATTATTAGGGAGCTTAAAGCATCAAAAGGAAGTGGGGACACATAATGCACTTTGAAAAACTTTGCTACGTGAGGCTGGGGATAGTAAAGATTTACATGTGCTCAAAACACAGGCAAATTAATGCTAGAAAAAACCTAAAACTATTAACTGCTTCGAAACATCAGCCTCAGATTTAGAATGGCCAAAACTTGCAGACAGCTGGGAGGATATTCTGAGGAAATATCCCTTGCTCTTACAACCTTCCATCACAGACAGGACATGAGCCAGAACTCGGACGGCCATTCTCATTTGCATATGTTGGGCTCCCTATTTTTATTTTTGTTTTTATTTTTGTCCATATGTATTTCCTTGTTCTGGATGTTTCAGTTTTTGTCTGACAAGTTCTGCATTCCAGAAAGGCAAGAGGTACCACTGGATTATCTGCTCTGCTTGCTCAATAAAGTATTTCTCCATTAGTTGAACGTACTAACAAATTTACTATCAAATTCAGTTTTCAGATAAAATTTATGTCCAATCCTTTCATCTCAAATTCAGCACCAAGATTTGACAATATTTGTCATTCCTTTCTTTCCAGTGGTGTAAAGCCTAACTGAGACACAACTGAGAAAGCACACTGTAAGATTCTGGTGTCGGTATCTCAACCTTAAGAATATTTAAATTTGGAGAAGTCGCTCCAGTATATAAATTTTAAAACACCCACCTTCCTGGTCTTATTGATGATGTAGCTTGTCCAGATCCAATTGCGTTTTAGATGCCCATAAAAGCTGGAATCCAGACCTGCAGCTCCCAACCCATCTCCAGGGATAGATCCATCATCAACCACCTCTCGGCTGCCTCTGACAACAAGAGAAACAAAACACCCAGGTAATTATTTGGCACAGAGGGCCCCTTCCCAGCTGCTCTCAAGGGATGTGTGTGCAAGGTGCAGAACTGTCCCCTTGCCCTCCCAATTTAGGGGGCAACATTACACCATCAACTGAATCCCAAAACTGTTTCTTGACCTTAAAGATGTTGCAGTGATCTCCAGCCTAACTGCAAGTGAACATCAGATATCCATTTTAAAAGATTTCTCTCCATACATGTGCAGAAGCTGACAAGTGAACCCAACAGAATTTTTTCTATCAGCAAGAATCAGTGGAATTGGGCTCCCTCAACACCATTAATTTTTTAAAGATCACTTGATGTATCTACTTGTAGAATATTGACAAAGATAAACCACAGTGCACAGCACAAGTTTAACTGGTGTTCTGTGTGGCTATCACAGATTGTGATTAGGCAGAAGGTGGAATGTTCCAGAGAACACTTCCAGATCACAGTGTACACCAACATTATATTAGAAATTAATCAGTAAACAATTACAGCCAAGTGCAGCACAGAAAGACAGAATCCAGAATGTGACACTGGGGAGCTACTGAAGCTGCTTGAGACACCATGATATAACACAAGGGAACAGAGAATCTCTAAGTTTATTATTCCTTGCATTAACAGTACTTAGGAAGCACTCCTTCCCTCTCAACTTTGCTTTCCCCAAGACTCTTGCAACACACATCTGTACTACTTTGGAAGGAAATCCAACATCTGTTCATCCCATTTATCCAGCATAAAAACCCACTTGGTAAAGTTACTTGCAAACATGAAACATAACTACATATCTTTTAACCAGACACCCTCTGAATTACACAGAAACAGCCCTCAACACCCAATTGAGATGCTTGAGTCTGAACTGCTTTTGCTGTTGAGTAACATCCTCAGCACCAGGACAGCTCTTTTTGCCCTCTCTCTCCATTCAAGCAGCAAAGCAGGGATGAGGGTGACGTACGTGGTGTATTCCAGCATCGCACACTTTCGCTCCAGATTGTGTTTATTCACTGCTGACTCTTGTTCCATTTCCACATCCAGTGCAGTCTCCTCCCCTTGATTACTTCTCTTGGACCGAGGACAGCGGACAACTCCTGGACAGACAAACAGGTTTGACCATCAGCATGAGAAGTCAGACTTCAACCCACTTTCAATCCACCCCGCTACGGCAAACTACTGCTCCCAAACAGCACTAACCTTTTACCCCTTCTCTACATAATGCTACCTTCTCACAGAAAGGGCTATTAGCAATTTTGTCACTTCTAACTTCAGTTTTGATACTGCTCTGAGAATTTGAAGTGGATCACAACCTCACAGAATCATATGGACAGAGCTTCTAGCTTTTTTTTGTGCTGCACAGGGCAACCTGACAAGACACTGGAAGTGACAAAACAGAGCCCGCCTGTTTTAGGGAAGGAGGGGCAATTGTGATGTGCCCAGAAGAAACAGCAGAGGAGCTAAGAAGGTGCAGTCTTGCCATACCCAGGGGTGTGTTGAGGCAGACACACTGCAGATCAAACCAGAAGTTCTCCACGTCCTGCAGGGTGTTGAGCACGTACAGGCGCCGCTCGAACGGGCGGCTGCTCTGCGCCAGGTTGTAGTGGAGGTCACAGATGGTGGTGTCAACAATCACTGCATTCCTCTTCATATACACAAACACCTGCCAAACGCAGCATGTTTCAGGTTGGTAGGTAAAAATCGCTGGAATTCCCTAATTCACAGCACACACAGCCTAGTTTAGGACTGGTTGGCATTTTCTGTCTTTGCTGTTTTGAGAAAGCACTCTCAGAGGAGACACACCCATTCCCACCCTACTGCATTGTATTCCCACATTTCCCTTGACAGCAATCCAGAAATTTCCTTTCTAGATTTAGAACAGTTTGTTTTCCCTGTTATGCACAGGATATTCCAAGTTTCCACAGAGTGACTATTTCCAACAAGTCCTCATTCAGGATTTGAATAGACGTGTTTGGGGGCCTAATTATCTTTCTTATCCTCATGAATTATGTGTTGGATCTGCTTTCTCCTTTGCATGTGCTCTCTATTTATAAAGAGATGCATATGGATGTCATTATTTTACTCTGATCAGTGACTTTATTCTGTGTCAGACATCCAAAGCTTGACACCTTGATGGATAAGAAGGTGGAATGCTCATTTTTCATAAGTGTTGCCAGTCTGGAACCTCCTGGATCATTATTGTGTGCATTATGCATTTGAGTAGTGTCCTTCCAGAGAAAGGCAAACATTATCTACACAACTTACAGTGTCACTTGGATCCGGAGGTTTGCACATACACCATCAGTATTTCATTCAACTGTTTAAGGGAATTCAAATCCCAAATCTGCATTTATTTCACAAGGAAAAAATCCATGAAGAACAACTGCTTTTTTTAAATTTTTTTTTTTTTAAATTACCTGGTCTTTGTCTTGAAACTTCTCTGTTGGGCCAAACTGTAGCAGTCCCATGTAACATAATCTTTGAAGGTTTTCTATCACTGAGAAGATGTACCTCCTGCAGCAATATTAGGAGTATTAGAATTAACACTATGAAAACAGTAGAAATGATACCAGAAAACATAACATTTTCATGCAGCAACCTGAACTTTCAGGAAACCACTGAGTTGTAGAATTTCTGAACTGGCATTTTTGCTTGAATTGTCAGCCTACGGAAAACATATAATAGCCCAAAGGTCCACATTTTCCTTCCTCGAATCACAAACTCAATATTTTAGCCAAATACTAAGTAAAATTTTGCTAGCAAAGATCAAAATTAGCCAGAAATAACGTACGTAAAAATGAACTAAAAACGGTCAGAACACCAGCAGATCTGCAGATAATTTCATGTTATGTAAAGAAGACAGGAGTAAGAAAACATGACTGCTAAATACAGACCTTCACGTGTGTGCATATAAAGAATTGGGCAAAGATTCCTGTAGCTCAGGTTGTTTATAATCACTGCAGCAAGAAACTGCTTTCAGTTGGTTATAGCTCTGGCAAAGCAAAAAGTGCAACATTTCTCATCCTGTATATCTACTTCTGTGGGAAAATGCTGGAAGTTGCAGGAAACTTCTGCAGGAAAGTTTCTGAGAGTTTGTAACAAATCAGCTTTACCCACATTTGACTTCACTAAGGTCTCTGATTAAATGCAGTTAAGTGGGAGTGGTATTTTGGCAGGACTTCTTTCTGGAGGTCAGAAAGATCAAGCCTAGAAATACTGAAGCAAATGTGGCTGAGTTAGAAGCTTCAGCGAAAGGAGGAGTAAAGAGACAACTTGATTATCATGTGTCATATTGTTTTGCATAAACCCATAAGATGGAACCTGAAGATTTTAAAAAAAACCCCATAAATTCAGTTTCCTTGTTTCGAAGATCTAGCAATAGGTTAGGAATTGTAAACCTGGGCTGAGCACAAGCCCTGGCCCTCCAGCCCTGTTCCCTCACCAGTGGCACATTTGCAGGTTTGCAAAATGCTGTATCAGCCCATCCAAATCCAAACTGTCAGCAACGACTTTCTGGGAAAACTAACATGGTGCTCTTGATTCCACACATTCACATCACTTTCCTTTAGTGTTGCTTTCCCTTCCTATCTTCAGTCCACTCTCAATTTTTAAATCCCCTAGATGAGGAATGGCAAAGCATGGCAGACGTGGCACTGAGAGCATGAGGAGAACCTGAATGTGTCTGTGAGAGGCTGGAACTGGGAAATGTGGCGCCTTCTGAAAGATTTATGAAGGACAGCAACACTTAGACCCTATTAAATTCTGAATTTAGCAGCAGTCAGGAGTGTGTTTTACACAGAAGCAACATCCTGCTGATGAGTTATGAAGGACAGAACCTCCCAGCACTCAAACACTGCCTGACAGCATACATGAATATTGTTTATTAGTTTCTTATTACTTTCTATTTGGGACAGAAAAATACAATTTGGCACACCATTCTTTGAAGATTGATGATCCTTGTCTTAAGTACCAAAGTTCTCTTTGACACAAACAGGAAATAACTGAGAAAACAATCAGCCACTGCTGTTTCCTCTCTAGAGCCATTTACTTTGACTCATCTACTTACCTTTTGTAGAGAAGCTGCTGTCGGACTGACCTTGGAAGAAATCTGATCAGAGTGTGCTTTTTTAGTGGATCATTTAAATAATCTTCCAGACCTTCCACCTAGAATTATTTTAGAAATTAATCAAAATTCAAAATACAAGTATGCATATCTAAAATATAACTATGATCTAAAGTATAAAGCTTTGCTACCAGAACTGTCTACTAAAATATTTTCTAAGCAAATGTTACTGCTTTTGTAAAATGCTTAAATATTATTCTTGTTAATCAATGAGGCAGAAGATTCAGTGGGATTATAAAAAGCTCTTGGCAAAATAGTAGTTTAAGAAGTTGCTGTATTACAGAGCTATACATTTTTTCAGTGTGTTGTCTGTAGAAGCACCTAATTTTTCTGTAAAAGACAGAAGTGTCTCCTCTCGAGGGTCTAGTTTTGTTAAAACAGATTAAGGGGGTATTTGTTACAGCTATAGGTACAGCTGACACCACCAGACTTTAAAGGAAAACCAAAAAGCACCATACCTTGTAGCTGACTTGTACTATCTGAACGAAGACCGAGAGAGGCAAGCAGAGGAGAATGTCACTGACAAGAGCCCATCCAAACCCAAACTCTCTGTGCACTGGCACAGGGGGGATGTAGCGCATCCATGACGAGTCATCCACGTACACTGGGAACACAAAGAGTGGCTCAGACTCAGCCCAAACCTCACAGCTACACCAAGAGTTTTACTGTGAGGGTTCAAGCAGAACACAACTGGCAGTTCATAGTCTGGAAATCTAAAAGGAGCTGAACATTCTCTAACCCAATGATTTTCAATCCTTCCTGAAGTAGACTTTTACCTATTTTTCAAAACTGAACCACGGCAAAATCTAGTAAAGTCAGGACGTGCCACTTCTTACCTTTTTGATTAGACAACTCTATTTCAGTCTCCTGTGCAGAGGTCTCAGGATTCACCACAGTTGTCACAATTTCTAAGGTCCCATCTGGCTGTGCTTCAATTACAGCTGCATTCTCATCCAGCCCTTGATTGCTGCCTTTCTGCTCACCAGCAGTACCTCCTTTTTGCTGCGTTCCATTTAAAGGGTGTCCATAAATTAAGTACCAGAGGAACATGTGGACCATTCTTAAACGGGGCATTTTGGGAAGGAAGCCAAGAGAGCGCCCAAGTCCTGGAACTGGGAAGGGAAGATTAAGTACCAAATAGAAACAAAAAGAGGATTAGAACAGGAGAAACAGCTACTGGTGCAAAACTAATGTGAAGAAAGCTGGAAGGAAATATGGGCAGTTGAAAGTAAATATAATTTACAAGTAGTAAAGAAGTAGAGGTGAATACAAATACTCCAGTTCACAATTGTAAAAAAAAAGTAGCAAAGAAAACATTGGATTGTGAGGTTGCTTTAACGTAAATCCAATTTTTTTCTATAGGAGAAGAAAAAACTCCACTTGTGTCTCAGGAGAGCCCAACATCTGAAAATTATTAATAAATGGGAAAGTGAAAGATGACAGAAAAGGCCAAGTTGGCTGTACCTGTAACAGGGTGATAGTTTTTTAGCTGTGTTACGCCCATTTTCTCATCAGCTTTTCTTGCCCGATTGCAATCAGCTTTAGATGAGCTCTCTTGCGTTTCTCCTGAATCAGGAACTGCCTCTTGCCCCAAGCTTTCTTCCTCACCATGGTCCTGGGATGTTGGTGTCTGGGGAACTTTAATCCTGCATTAAAAGCACACAGCACTTTGGTAAGAACTAAGCAGAGTTCAATTCCTCTTCTCTCCTGACTTCAGGAGATATTCAGCATGTTTCTTCATCTTGGTGCTTCCATTTCTCTTTTGCCAAGGAATGTATTTTTCTTTTGCTTAACTTGTGTTTATTTCCTCTGCATGTTTCTGCACATTCTAGACAAGCCAAGCTCCCCCCAGGCCATCCCAACCACACCAACCATCCCCCCCATCCCTGTGACTTGCCTGTTGGCAGTGGTTGAGTTGGAGATTCGGAACCGCACCTGCTCTATGGCACTTTTTACCAGGGGATCACTGGGACTCACCGACGGATGCACAACGAACTCCACCTGTTCAGAGCAGCAGAACACAAACCAAAGGCATTTATGGAGATACTGGCTCTTAACCAGCTGCATAAATGAATCTGATGAAGGTTTAATAACTCACAGAACATTAACACTTTCGGATGAAAACTCCCGTTGCTAGTTTGTATTAAGCAAGAGGCCACAGCACGTGGTCTTGGTACCAATAAACAGTTAATAACATACCTACAGGCCTCAGGATTTGGGGGTTTTTAAAATCTGAAGTATTCAGGGAACAAACACTTTGACTTGTAAATATTAGGCTGAGAGGGATACACGAAAAGCCAGACCTTGCAGGGCCAAACTAATACATATTGTTGCTGAAAGCCCCCACACAATTCAGATTGGTAAGAATTTGTATATGCCCTACAGTAATTGTGCAGCAGGTAATTTTCAAGAGACTCAATTTCCTGCTTATTTCACACTAGAGTAAGTGACATGTCTCAGCTTTACAACTACAAACATTTACTGCCATAAACCACACTAACAGTGGATTTTTGTTTTTAAAAAAAAACAGATCGCCTTCTATAAATTTCACCTCACTTAGGATTTTCCATACACTCTTGGCTCTCAAAAAGGGTTTGAATACAATTATGGTGCAGCCTGACAGGGCAGGAAGAGAACCATGAACCACATAACTGATAAGCAGCATAACCTCTCAGAAGGGAGATTCAGAGACTTAGATCTCTGGACTGTTCCTTGGTCTCACAATTATCTGCAGCACAATAATTGAAAGCAGTGATCTGGTTTTCACAGTAGCTTAGCTTGGGACATGAAGCTTCTTGGGCAGCTTGATTGTGAGTTCTGCTGCAAGAAGTGAAGTCATCCATGTATTTCAGTAAAGAGGCCCAGAACACTTTGATAAATCAGAGGGTTGTGAGGAAAGCTGGTTCTGCTGCCAGTGTTTTTGCCGTCACCTTTTTGCTGATGCCATCCTGGATGACCGTAGTGCGATAGAGCCTCAGGAGTCCTTCCCGCGCCAGCTTCTGCACCAGCCGCACAATGGACTTCTTGCAGCACTTAGTGGAGACCCCTTCTTGCTTCTCTTGATCCATGACCATTTTCTGAAGCCTAAAAGATGCAAAAAATACCTTGCATTTTAAGCCCAGCAATGCTCAAACTACCTAAGCAGTTTGTTAGAGGATGTGGAGTGACTGGGTGTTTCCCTCCTTTGAGCAATTCCTGATCTCTTTTCCCTTTTGCTGTAGACAACTGCTAACTTTGCCTTACACTTCAGCTCTAGTTTCTTTGTACTCAAGCTCTTCCTTGTTAGGGGAGAACTGCTGTTCTGATGACAGTGAATTCTCAATGCCTGATTTCTCTGTCCATGGCTATAGCGCAATTACGAATCCAGCCTCCCTAAGGTCAGGAAAACCTACAGCTTTTTTAGGTGGTGATTAAACATAACGCAGTCTGTACGTGCAGTTGTGAGCTCAGTTCAGCTTGAGGCAGAAAAAGTTTACTCAGTGGCATTCAGAGCTCAGAAATTACTCATGCATTCACAACATGAGTACAGATACACATATCCTATCACTTGGAGCCAGCTCCCTTCCTCCCTTGCTGGAGGTGGTAGGAATGTGCTCACACCCTACTCTCCTAACGCCTATTCTCATGCCCTTTTTCACAAATGCCCCAAGCCCTAATTCTGGACTCTTTCAAACCTGAGGAGGCAATTCTGAAAAAGATCTGGAAGGGTAATAAGGGAATGAGACAATAATTGAATGTACGCATGGACTTTAACTTTCCTGAATGACTACCACATCCTGGTAACTAACAAAGGGAATGCAACACCAGCAAATTTCCTTGGCAGAGACTGGGGAGGGACAGAACTTCCACTGGTTCTGAGGGAACCTGTGAGTGACCTGTTGGCAGCACTGAAGGAGACAGCAGAGACCTGAAATATCTTCCAAGTCTGCCCTTGGATGTGACTCAATCAATCAGTGACAAGGCTGGTGCCAGATGAAGCTCTAATTTTACAACACTCTGCAATTAAACAAGTTGACAGAAGGTTTCAAAATTCTCAGACCAGAGGAGAATAAGGCCATGATTTCTAACTAAATTCCCACAACAAGCAGCCCTGTGTGTACTGACATGCCAGGATCTTATGTGCTGACACAGAAGATGGATGGTGCAATCCTATTTGTGACAAAGTACTGCCAGTTTAGGACTCCAGCAGAGCACCAGAATTTCCACTTCTTTTTGGAGGTGAAATCTTAAAAGGTTTGAAAGACATTATAACATTTAGGGAAGTATCTTTACTCCAGACAAGGAGAAGACATATAGCTATACCATATACCACTGCAAAGAAAAGCAAACTTTGAGGACCTTGCTAGAATGCCAGTGACCAACAATGACTGACATGAAGACATGAGTCTTTGCTGTCCATGACAGAACAACACAAGATCAATTTTTGAAATGATGCAGAGATAAAACTTATGCAGATGAAAGAATCCTCAAGCAGGGAAGTGCTGCATGTGGTGGCCCCAAGCACTGGCACACTGCAAATGGAAAAAAAGTTCTCTTATCTCTATTTATGGGATATACACTGCATAAAAGTTCACTTGTGTAGTTATCTGCAGACAACTGTTATTGCTTCTAAACAGCTTTGGAAGATTCAACCCCCCACACCTTCCATGTGCCTCCTCTCCAACATTATAGCCTACAGAATCACGGAATCATCGAGTCCAACCTTTGACCCAACACCACCCTGTCACCCAGACCACAGCACTGATGCCACATCCAGTCTCTTCTTAAACACCTCCAGGGACGGTGACTCCACCCCCTCCCTGGACAGCCCCTTCCAATGTCTGATGACTGTCTCCAAAGAACTTCTTCCCAATGTCCAACCTAAACCTCCCCTGGTGCAGCTTTAGACTGTGCCCTCTTGTCCTACTGCTGATTCCTGGGAGAAGAGACTGACCCCCACCTGTCTCCCCGCTCCTGTCAGGGAGTTGTAGAGAATGNAACAACCCCAGCTCCCTCAGCCTCTCCTCACAGCACTTGTGCTCCAGTCCCTTCCCCAGCCTCGTTGCTCTTCTCTGGACCCGCTCCAGCCCCTCCATGTCCTTCCTGAACTGAGGGGCCCAGAACTGGACACAGCACTCCAGGGGTGGCCTCACCAGTGCCCAGTCCAGGGGCAGAATCACTGCCCTGCTCCTGCTGCCACACTGTTCCTGATCCATGCCAGGATACCACTGGCCTTCTTGCCCACCTGGGCACACGCTGGCTCACGTTCAGCTTCCTGACAATCAGGTTCAGCTCAAGGTTCAGGGGCAAGAAAAGCCAAAACTGGAATAAGCACATGCTGCTTCCACTCCCAAACCAGCCCATCCCCAGCCCCCTGCTGTCAGAGGGACTCACGTGAACAGGCTCTCGATGAGCCGCAGGTTCCTGACAGCCTCCACGATGAGGTTCCGCCGCTTCAGCAGCCGGTAGGTTTCGTGGGATCTCTCCACTGCTGTGGCTCTGGAACGCTTCTCCTTCTTCTGCCCACATGCCTTCTAGTGCACAGCATGGACAAAACAAAAATTTTACACAAACTGTCCAATGTCTTCAGCCTAATGCTGGCTTCTCATACAGTAACAGCTGAGGAATTCAGAGTTTTCATGTATTTATTTGTAACAAACCAGTCAGATGAAGATTATCTTTCATCTCCCCTGCACAGGCTGGGAGACAGAGTAGATGATATGCAGCACTTGTGTGCTACATTAAGTAATGACATGCATTAAGTCAACCCAGGCAATTTGGAGAGCACCAGGGAACTAACCCAGAACTGTAATTTAACATCTACTTTCCTATCTCCTGGAATAATTTTCACTCACAACTACAGTGCAGCCAAAAGATGAATGTACTTTAAAATCAAATTAAAAAAACCCCAAACAATTCTGTAAATAAACACAAAAACTCTAGCTTGAAGTCTTGCCATAAAAGTACATAACTGAGCTCAGACAGCCGTACCGACAAGAAGATATTAAGACAAATGAACGTACCTTGGGATCTTCAAGTCTGACTTCCTCCACCACGGCCACATCCCCATCTTCATCAGTGGAATGAGCACAGGTGGAAAGACTGGCCTCCTGCTTTAGGGTTTCCAAAGTAGAACTCTCCCCTGAAATGTTGGCTGGGAGCTCATCAGGATCTTCAAGAATTGGAGGGGAAGGCAGCTTCTTGCCCTGAGACTTCACAGCTGTTGGTTTTGAGCCTGGTTTGAGAGCAAAAAGCCTTGTAACTGTTCTGCTCTCCCTGTTCAGCTTCTCCCCATCCACTCAGGTAGCTGCAGTTAAAAGCATTCTGCTGCATTTTCCACACATCCTACCCTGCCATCAAATAATTCTCAACATGCAAAAGCCTTTTTCACAGGCAGACTTGGAAGACCATGAAGGGCCAGATTAGCTTATCCACAAATTACTGCCTGAAGAGAGGAGAGTTTCTGTCCTAAAGATTCTCAAGTTCTCCAAGAAACCTGATTTTTCTGATTCAAAGCAGAACAAGAACAAGGATTTAGTATTACTCCAAAGATAATCTACATAAGAAATGGAGCTCAGTTCTCTATTCCCTTGGAGTCTAACAGTACAAATTCAAATAGTTAAAATAAAATTATTAAAATAAACCACCATATCCTTTTTAAAATATGTCCCCAAAAGGCTGGTAGCTTTCACAGTAAGGTGTTCCAAATAATGAAAGAAAAAGCTGGAGCAAGTAACTTCAGGGGACAAGACATTTTTGTTACAATATGCTTAGGTGAGTAAGGCTGAGGGTCAAGTCATCCACAGCCAATTGCTACTTGAAAGTAGGAAGCTACTGATCTTGTCTGGTCTCCCCCAACAAGTCAGTATTACTCTACATATATTCATCCCACTTGAAGGTTTGCATCAGGACATGAATATATATTTTGCACAGACTCCAAGGCTCAATACCAGACATTTCCAACTGAAAAAAACCCTGCTGCTAGAAGGGGAAGAATTTTTATATGTTACAATTTTAAAATAAAAGTTAATGGGCTGGTCTGTCAGCTCCTGTGCTATTTCCCACACCTAAGCTGACATTTACATATCCAATGGAATGAAACAATGCTTTTTAATGAGAGGCACAGCCTACATTTTTCCTTAGTGAGGAAGAAATAAAACATTTCAGGATTGACAAAGCATGTTCAAATCCCTTCTGAAGTCTTCAAGGACTTTAAAAACTAAAGCTCTACCAAGATGGTGCGCTCTTATGGGCACAGCCTGAGTTCTAAGGTATTTTAAAAAAGAGTCCATGACAGATTCCTTGTCAGTTCATCCCAGAACATCCAAGGCAGTTTGAAGTATTACCCAATGATGCTGTTTCTCTCAGCAGCTTAAGCCAACCTGACTGCTACCGACCACTGTGCTTGTTTTTAGCCCCACAGTCCTTCCTCCTGCCTTGCAGCAGTTCCGGAATTTGTCTGACCCTCTGCAGGATCATTTCAGCCCTTCAAGCCAAGAGAAGAATACCCTGAACATCCAAGGAGCACATTGTATGAGCCCATTCCATTTGCACAGGGGAAGGGGAAGCAGATTATCCTCTTGGTGATTAGTGATAACCAGAAACACTACTTGGCACACAGACACCAGAGCACACTTCAGCCCTGAGAATCTCCAGAGATTACCACACTTAGTGTCCCAAACCATAACAATCTGGGGGGAAAGCAGGGAAATTATCAAACAAGTGTAAAAGTAAAAAATGTGACCAAAAATTTTAATGGAATGCTACTAGCCTATTACTTTTTCTTTAATAAAAGGATCCACAAGAAAAATGCAGGGTTCTCTCCTAATTTCAGAATCATGATCTACCTTTAGCTGGTGTTGCCTGAGGGGCATCATCTTGGCAACTTAATTTCAAGAGGGAACCAGAGTTGGCCTTCTGCCCTTTTCCTCTCTTCTTGCCATCTTTCCCTTCCTCTTCATTGTCAGACTCCGAGACCAGAGTATTATCTTCTCCAGGAGACACATCTTCCACCGGTGGGGATTCTTCAGGCACCAGAGCCAAAGTAACTGTAGCCAACTGCTCACTCCTGGCCTTCTCTCTCTCAAACTGCCTGTTTAAGTCGCTCTCCTCTGCAAGAATGTGTGAAATATACTTTGTTGTCCTTTGCCGACCTTCATCCTCCATAAAACCCTGAGGAAACAGTTGGAATGTTATTTCACCACCTGACTTCTCCATTCTTGAAGTGTTCTGCAGCACCAACAGTGGGAAAATTTTCTACCTGTTCTCCCCTCACATCAAAAAATATCATGCTATCTTTCTTTTTCTAAGTAACAAAAATGTCACAGATCTTAACATATAGAAATCAGAAGGCATTCCGTGCTCGAAAACCAAATAAATCTGCATTACCTGCACACTAGAAGGAGACACCCACGGTATGTGGGATGTAGAAAAGTCTAAGGAAGAACAAACTGTATGTATTCAGACTAGAAATCAAATTTTTTTTCAGGGAAAAAGAAGTCTGTGAAATAACTGCAATGCAGAAGGTACCTGAGTGACTCACTCGTGGAGCTGCTGCTGCCCTGTGCTACAACAGGTGCTTCCAAGGATCTAGAAACTCAAACACTTCACCAATCAATGAGGGAAGATTTCATCTTCACAGCTGACTAGGGAAAAGTATATTTAGATATTCTAATGGTTTATATAACTTGTTTGTTTTTAAATTTACAGAATTTTTGACCAAATGACAATATCTTCCTAAAAAAATTCTGTGGGAATGGGAAGATGGCAATTTAGACTGCCTTTTTGAAAATGGGCAGATGGGTGCATGCAAGAAATGACAGCTGGATTTCTCTTGTGCAATGAAAAAAATATTGAAATATCTGGAAATAAGAAGTTTAATCACCATAACCTTTACAAAAGTCACTGTTTTGTTCCGGAATTTACTAGCATTTTCAAAAGACAAGTAGATTAATGATTTTAAATGCACAGAGGGTCTTTGAGAAGATCCTCCAGTAGAGGATCTTGCAAAATAGAGGTTGTCTCATAGTCAAAAAAGAGGCAAAGTGGCTCTTCTGAGTTGAGAGACAGTTATGTTCATGTCCATGAAGTACCAGCCCCCAGGTCACTTGGGTTACCACTGATCACAGGGAATGACTCAGGTTAGGTTGCTGAGGGCAGCTTGAGCAGGGTGGTTTCTCTGCCCTGTCTCTTTTTGGAAGGCAGGTCTTTATTAATTAAGCACCCAGTTCCAAACCAATGTAAAATACTTGTACATCTGGGCCAGTGAACTATTAAATGTCGGGCAGCTGCTCAGGAATGAGTAAAGCAAAGGGATGCTACAGGAGCGGGAATGTTACAGTCTCAAATCGCTGCTGTTTCCAATGTTTGAGGTTAACAACGTTATAATGTATTCCCACAGTAACCACAATTGTATCTTCAGTTTCAATATGTATTTAAGCTATTTTATTTTTGCCTTACCTTGACAACCTTGTACCTGTCCAGAAGCCGACAGAGCATCCTTGCTTCCAGCTTCCCCACATTCATAGCCAAGCGAATTTCTGCCTGAGAAATACCTTTGGTTCCTCTGCTTTCAACTGTTTCAGAGAGGAAAACCAACAAATATCTCAGGGAAATGATCTGACTGAATGATATGTACCTATACTTGTGTATACATTAATATTTGCTCTGAACAACCTTATGTGACAGAATATTAAATTTAAGATTCCCCACTAACTAAGGACATTCTAACAGACATATACAATATTCAGCCAAAACACAATTTTACATGAAGCAGTGCCCAGCAGAATGAGGTTTGGAGGCAAAAGCTTCAAAAAAGAAGCAGAAGTGAATTTTTCCCCCGACAGCTTTCCACAGTTAGATATTAATTTCTCCATTCTGAAAGGAAAAGATAGACGAATAAGGAGCATTGTTTTCTTCATCATTTTTTCTCATCCCACCACAACACCTTTTTTCAGTCATGCTGGGTTTTTTGGGTGGTATTGAATAGTTGATAAGCCCCCAGGAAAGGCTAAACTCCAGTCTAATCTGGATATAAAGCTCATTTTGCTATGAAAAATTGACACTTTCTGAAACAAAAGCAACCAGAACTTAAAACCCCTGCAATATATACATTTCTTTTACACATACAAAGAGTAAGAAGATAATTGGAAAAGTCTTAGGGTGTCTTACTACAGCACTTACTTAGCTGATAAGCCTGGGTGAGCATGTCCCTTTCACAAACAATATCAACAGGTTGAACAGTTTTTGTCATGATCTCTTCTTCATCATCATCATGATAATCTTCCATTTTCTTCCGAAATTCCTTTAGCAGTTTAAGGCAACGGACCATGACATCAGTCCCTGTGAAACACGAATGTCAGTAACAACTCCTAACAAAATGCAGGCTGTGTGCACATGTTTACACCATTTTATTTCTTTCAGCAGCATGAAGAAGCAGCAGTGCAGTGGGGAACAAACAACTAAAGACAACTGGGTATTTCTAGGAAAGGTCTGCAACAGCTTTTCCCTATATACGAATTGTTGAGGTGCTCCAAACCGTCCCATCTGTGTCAATTCTAGGACTGCCCAGTAGAAGAAATTTCAACAGCACAAATAAATCAACGAAGGGATTAAGTGCTGATCCCCAGTGTTACATCTGCAGAACACATATTTGACTGTAAGATCATTCACTGGGTATAAACCCATTCCTTTCTACAAGGACAGAACACACGGCTGCCCACAGCCACAAGATTCTCTTACATGATTTAATTCCTCATCTTAATATGCTACTGTCCACTGGCTGTGATGTAGTAACTCTCCACTGACTGGGACCTCAGAGAACAGAAGGGTAGAGTGGGGACAGATGGCTCCAGGAGAGTTGGACAGACCCTGCTCCCTGACCCAAGGATGACCTCCTCTCATCAGTGTCATCAGGCTCCTGCTGAACCATTTCAGTGGTGAACCACGACTGGGTTATTGCACACTGCCAGCTGAGCAAGCTGCAGTGATTCAGCAGCTACGGCAGAAGCAGCCAATTCATCCTGCAGCAGCGGGTTGGAACACCCACAGCCATCTCTACTCCTGCGGTCCAGCTGTGAACATGCCAGGTGACAGCTTTAGCTGAAATCACAGAGGTTTCAGCTGATGAATTTTGTCTTATGTGTATACATATGAGCAGTTACTGATGCCCAGCTGACACCAAGTTAACCCACAGCCACGTGACCATGTGACTGAGCTCCAGGCCAGATAATTCCATTATTTTTCCTTGACCTGAATCCTTTCCCTAAGATGCTGCTTAGGATAGTAATTGAGTGCTGACATTTTGGTAGCACTGTTATTATATCCTTTGTATTTCTACAGCCCATTAAATTTCACTTGAAGCAGTATTTGAAAAAACAAACAAACACAAAATCCCCCAAGAAAAAATCCCCCAAAACAAACCAATTCTTTTTCCTTTAGCTCTTGCTGTCCAATAAGGT
Source organism: Cephalopterus ornatus (assembly GCA_013396775.1). Classification (NCBI taxonomy): domain Eukaryota; kingdom Metazoa; phylum Chordata; class Aves; order Passeriformes; family Cotingidae; genus Cephalopterus; species Cephalopterus ornatus. The sequence goes on along the minus strand of VZRE01012908.1, from coordinate 307,481 downwards.
TCTTCCCATAGCAGATGCTCTGCCTTCATCCTCAGCGTGTCCCACATATTTCTATCTGCTTTCCTGTATAACTCCAGAGATTAAACTATCTTGATCTCTGATGAAAATCAGCTATTATTAATTCATCCTCCTTTAATACCTTGTGTTTTTAAGGCATTTTTGTGGATTTTCAGCTTTTGCCTCTGTAAGATGAAATTACCATTCAAGTGAAAGATTCATCAAGTGGCATTTTTCATGACAAACTTAAGCAGTAAATGCAGCTGCTGCTCTGCCAGTCTCTGACAGAACATAAACCATCACTGCCTTGGGGGCTGCCACCCAGTTTGGAAGTGCACTTGTATTTTCTTGTCTTCTAAATAAATGCCCTAATAGGAAGTTAAATGTTTTTACTACTGACCATAAACTGTCTTTCAGCAGCACTATTTAGTCTTTTGGGTTTTATTTGCAGGTGTTTTCAGCTCATTAGAACCTCTCTGAAACGTAAGTCTGTAGGAGGAATTATAAACAGATATAACCCAGTGCAAAGCTACTCCCAGGTAGTGTAAGAGAGAACCAAGGATTTGGTCAATGCCAAAGCTAAATGGTGTGACTAAAGGGCATCTAAGTCTATAGAAGTCATACAACCACTGCATGTTGAGACACTTGCTCAAACCAGAAATGCATTAACTGTGCACAATCCATATTTTGTAAACCATCTGGTGATACTTTCCCTCCATATATTTTAGTGGATACTGATCTATTCTAAAATATCAAGGATCTCCACTGCTTTCTTCAAACTGTGAACTTAAATGAGTCTTCCTGTGTAAAACTCCCTCTGATATTCTTATGGAAGGAGGGGGATCTGTACATTTCATGACAAATCAACTCAGTCACTCCCTTATTCGTTCAGCACAATGTGGGTGATTTCTCTCTCAACCACGCTCATGCTGTACCTGCTTTTGACCTCTGCTTCTCTTTGTTCATAACAGTTCCCTTCTAGAGTATTTCCCTTCCCCGACTTAATAGATTTGAAGGAATTTGTTGTCTTATCAAGACCCTTAATCCAAATCCATGTAACTGGCATCAACTTCTGTCTTGAAGTTCTCATGGTTTTATTGGCTCTTTCCCTTCTCCCCTAATATCTCTCCTTTTCACAAAGACTATGTAATTTGCAATGTTCAGTTCATATCAGATTTATTCCCCCCCCAAAAAAAGGGTTCACTATGTCTCTAAAAACCATACTGTTCACCTTTTAGAACTATTTTATTTTTAACCTTGCAAATCTGCCTCTTAGGATTTTCTGTGATTAAAGATTTGGGTTAGATTTCTTTCAGCAATTGCATTAATTCCATCAGTGATACTGTCCTTCCTCATAATTTCTATTATTATTTCTTGTAGTTTTTTCTTCATGCAAGTTTTATCTGTATCTTTTTTTTCTGAGAGCAGCTGCTTGCTTTTGTTCCCTTTCTTCATGCAGTTCTGCTTTTCTTTGTCTTTCCACTACATGTTTGGCTGTTATCAGCAGTTCTTGTAACCTACTAAATTTGAATTCAAAGCTGGTTATGCATTAAACCATCCCTCAGCAGACTGTGGCTTTTTTGGATAGTAGCTGTTGGGTATCTTGCTTACCTTGACCCTGAGACTAGCTCAGTTTGTTAGAGCATGGAGCTAAAAATGCCAAAGCTGGGGGTTTGATCCCTGTACAGGCCAAGAGTTGGATTTGATGATCCTTGTGTGTCCCTTCCAACCCAGAGTATTCTGTGTTCTGTGAATTCCAAGGCAGTGCTGTAGGAGCTTACTTCCATATTTTGATAAGAACTTCCCAGAGAAACTTTGTATTCTCATGACTTCAGAAACAGTCACAACCAAGATGGGCTGTGTTTTCAGCTTATTTCATAATGGTCTTTCTTTCTATATAAGTTTTTATACATTTTTTTTCAAGTTTAATGACTTGTTATTCAACTTCAACCCGAAAGGTCAGCAGACTGCTTTGTTCCTACTCTCTGTATTGGCTTGAGCAGTCTTAGCTCACATCCACTGAAACAGCTTACACTTATATCCAACAAACTTGACTGCATCCATTCCTTAAAAACCTTGGACAAATGCTTAATTCAGGTGGGCTGCAGCTTTAGTAACACATTTATCTACATAATTGCATAGACAGATTTCACCTACACCTCTTTTAATTTAAGATATGAAGCTTAGAGATAGAATGACATAAATGTAATTACACAAGAGGAAAGCACAAATATGGTTCTTGCTACCTTTCTTTGTCTTGTAGGGCCCTCCATTGGGGTGTATGTTCTGCAGTGGCACAGAGATGACTTTGGCCAGGCCAGCATTCATCATGTACTGATACAGGCGTTTGAAAGTCCTCTCACTAAGACCCTGGTGCAAAGAGAAATGCCAAAAGTCACTGTAGTCCAAACCCCTCACCTGCTGCTCATCAAAGTATCAAAGACATTCCTACTACCTGTTCTTAAAACACGGTGTTCTGGGGTAGGATATCCAAATAGGAACTTAAAAGCCTGTTAGTGTAGACACCAGGCAGAGCATGAGATGTTTCTGGAGTGTGTTCTATTCCTCCGACTCTACCATCCAAACAAACAGCTTGTTTGTTTTCTTACTTAGACAAGTAGGAAATGCATGATGATATTCATTGACAAAACATTTCTGAAGCTGTGGATGGAACAGAACTCCCTCCCTATGACAAACACCAACAGTAACTTGATCTAGTAGGTTTTTAGGATCCTTCGTTTGATATCCTCCCCCAGAACTTTGTGCAACTTTAAAAAGCAGGCAGTAAGAATGAGTGCCTTTGATACTAATTATCTAGATTCTACTGAGTGAGGATTTGAAAGAGGAATGAATCTCACCAATTCTTCCCTCAAGTTTCCTAATGTTTCCATCTGGTTTGAACGAGCACTTAGCATACTTGACAGCTTCTCCATTAGAATATCGTATTTGCTCCTCCTAACCAAGAAAAGAAAATTATTTTACATGTAAGTATGCACATAACTTCATAAAAATGAGTTGTAGCTTTACAAAATGTCAGTCACTGGAGAAAGTATGCTAAGTGTTCTCAGATTGGTTTAGGAATTAGTTTTCTTTCCTTCTGTGAATAGCACATGAGAGAATTTGTCACTGAGAAGAGATCTCAGCCAAGGGAACAGTGACTAAGCCCAAGCTGTTACTTCACTGGCAATCCACAGAAGCACAAGTTCTAATTATAAACAAGATAAGAAAACAAAACAAAAAATCTATTAGAAATGTGTTGGAAGTGAAAACACTCAAAATTAACAAAATGATCAGTGCTACAATAAGAAAAGCTATGTTTATGCAGGCAGGTGACAGGCACTGGAATATTCTACTGCACCGTCTGGCATTCAGAAGAGGAGTTACAGGAATTGAAGAGAGTCAATACCAGGAAACTGATGGTTCTGTGACAACAGAGCAATCACTCATCATAGTAAAAGGTCACAGTCTGCCCAGCAGACCTTTAAAACATACCTATCAGCATGAAAGCGAGTCAGAAGCAGAAGAATTGAGTGCTGCTGCGCTCCACTTGGCAGTCGTATGACGTGGGATTGCATTGTTATGAGACCATTTCTGTCCAGTACTCTTCGGTGATAATGAAGTTTTCCAGCATCCACTCTAAAGAAAAGATGGAAAGGTATAGGCATAGAAACTTCTGCAAATAATTTTAATTATCCAGTACCCCAGAATACTTTACCTAAATTCCTATGATCTTGGCAATATATGCTAATTTTCAAAGTGAAAAACTCAAAATCAAGAAGTGGCAAAATTAAGAAAACCTGTGAAATTTATTTTCATAGTTAATCCAATAAACAGAGAGAAATACCTCTGTTTTTAACCACAGAGTGTCATGACATGGTTTCATGAGAGAGTTGAATCAGTATTGTATCCCCATGCCCCCTTTCTCCATCCTCTCTTTTTAACTCCTGGCTGTACCACAATCACTACCCTCCTTGTAATAACTCTGATATTCATCACACTCCTTGTTGAGCTGACTTGGGCCACCAGACTGACAGAAAATCATCCACAAAAGATTAACCCTCTACCTCCACCATGTAAGTTACATAAAAGAGTAAGCAGTGCAAAACAATGTCAGGTGGTTTGCAAGCTACAACCCATTTATGTCCTAAAAGCACTGAATCCTTACAGCAATGCTAATATTCTGCAGAACTGCAGAATTTCTCTAAAAGGCTGTGTAACACTCCCTCATCAACAAAACACATGGCCTAGTTTGGGAGCTGGTAACTCAGGCTCCCACTCATTTGGAGGAAGATGTCACACAGAGAAATGCTGGGGACAAAAGCTGGGCATCCAAGAATCTCTCCAGAACTTGGGCAGGATAAGATGCTTTCTTGGCAGTTTAGAAAAGGAAAGGAAAATCATTCTTCCATCCCAAATGTGAAGAAAAAGTTATTCAGAGAAAGCAAGAACTTCCAAAAATTAGAAACTTGTGTACTGACCCAACAGACAATCTCTGGAATGAACTCAAGGGTGAGAGCAGTACAGTTCCTGCAATCCGGGCTCCAAGAACCAAGTGTTCCTGGTAGTAAGGATGAAACACTACCAGTACACACAGGAGTTCAAACCAATACACAGGAATACTCAAAAATAACCAGTGGCAACTTGTTAGCTTTGATTTAATTCACGGAGAAAAATGCAAACTTACTTGAAAGCCCCACTGTGAAGGTCCCTCTGGAGCTCTCCCTGCCACCGAGCACGGCCCAAACGCTCCAGGATACAGTAGGAGAAGTCAGGGAGTTTTAAGTCAGGGTCCCCCTCCCAGCCTATTAAAGCTCTGTAACGTTGGTCTTGGGAAGCAACAATGACCAGTTTCTCTCCCCATCTAAGAAACAGAAGGAAAAGTAATATATTGTTATCAGTTCCACAAAAACAGAGAGGTCAATCCCTTTCTCCCCGCAAACACCATTCTTGATATAATCTGTACAAACTGGGCAAGGACTAAAAAAAAAAATCACTTAAAGGTATTTTAATGCCAGATATAAGGATTTCACTCACTTTTCAACAGCTTCTTTGTAAGTATAACAAGGCTGCAAATCCTTCCTCCTTATCTGATCAGTGATATCTACTCTCTCTTTAAAATACTGGCAGGAACCCTGTATGCCATCTTTGTTATCCAAAATCATGTGGACAGGATAAATATCATCTGAAGCAACAGGATCTCTTTTGGTTTCCAGTATTCCCGTTTCAAGGTCTATTTCTTCATATCTGGAATAAAAGCAGAGAGCTAACGTTTAACCAAGCAAGGAGAAATGAAAGATTGTCACAAACAACGCTGATAAATCTACGGAGCACACTGGAAAAACGAAGCTCTTTTGGGATATCAAAGCTGGAAAAAAACCAAAGAGCAGAGCTGTGCTTCTCAAGTACAACCCAACCTCAGCGTGCAGGAGGCAGAAGGAGGGGGCACACTATTTAATCTTCATGAACTCAAGGATACTGAAGTGGCGGGAATAAGAGAAACACATAGTTCACAGAGAAGGAAGACAACAGGTACATCCTCCCCGATGAACTGGGACATGTAAATTCCGCCTGTGAGCGGCAAGTGGATATTTGAATGGAACTCTAGTCAGGACTCACACAGAGGTCACAGAACCACCAAGGTTGGAAGAGATCATCCAGTCCCAACCACCCACGGCAACCCTTAAACCACTAAACCACATCACCCAGCGCCAGATCCAGACTCCTCTTATACACCTCCAGGGGTGGAGCCTCCAGCACCTCCCGGGCAACCTGCTCCAGTGCCTGACCGCCGTAACAGTGACACGTTTCCTCTAAATACCTAAGTATCGCCGCCGGAGCCACACTCCGCCCCTCCTGCTGTCACCGGCCCAGCCGAGCCTGTGCGAGCAGTGGCCAGGGGTGGGCCCGACACCCAGCCCCGGGCTCCCGGGCTCGGGGCTCGCCGCCCCCGCCCGTGCCCTCACCCGTCGTGCAGGCGGAGCGGCGGCCGCGGCCGCGGCAGGAGGTAGAAGCGCAGGTCGGGCTGGGCGCTGAGCGCGGCCCAGAGCAGCTGCTGCGTGTCGGGCTCCAGCGGCAGCGGGAAGGGCGGCGAGCGGGCGGCCAGGCGGTGCCAGAGCGCGGCCGGGGTGACGCCGTCCAGCCCCTCCAGGGCCACCTCGTCCAGCAGCGCCCACAGCGCCTCCATCGCCGCCGCCCCCCGCCGCCGCTTCCGGGCCCGCGGCGCGCAGGAACTGACGGCGGCGGCGCGACCGTCCCC